>PVJI01007333.1:0-78969 GCA_004026765.1 Micronycteris hirsuta | reverse complement strand
CTGGTTTGGACCCTCCTGGAGTTTTTTTCTGACTGACTGCCCCAAATGGTCTGCTTCCCCAACCTGAAGCGCATGCAGACAGGGGGAGGTTAGAATAGTATAGGAAGTGCAGGGGCAGAAGGACTTATGTGTATGACCTATGGACAAAACTAAAGGGTGGGGAAAGGGGGGGAAGTGGGTGGGGGGCAAGAAGGGAGGGGAAGTGGGACAACTGTAACAGCATAATCAATAAAATATAGTTAAAAAAAAGATTTCTTTATTTGGCCGTATGCCCCCCCCTATTGACACAGCAGCACCATTTACTGAGAGAAAGACCACTTCCCTGCACTGTTGTGCGCGTTATCTTCATCACGAATCAAGTGCCCTTATTTATTTGGGCCCAGTGTGGCTTCTAAAAGTATGAAAGTTATTGGCCTCCTAAAATTCTAATGGCATCTGTTCTGTTGAACTCAGAATAAAACCCAAACTTCCTCTCATGGCCTTTAAGGTTTCACATGGTCTGGCCCCCCGTCCTTCCAGTCTTGTTATTTTACCACTTACCTTTGACTCCCTCCACACCAGCCACGGCGTTTCTTTTCCCTCGTTGAGCGTGCAGCTCTCATTCCAAGGCCCGACTGCTCCGCAGCGGTCAGGCCTTTGTGCAAACGTCTTCTCCGAGAGCGCCCGCCTGCTCACCGTCTCATCTGAAACAGCCCCTTCTCCTCCCCAGTCCCCTTTCTGTGTCGCTTTGCTTTGTTTTCGGTAACACTCTTGCTCTTCAAAACATCTATGTTCGCTCCTTTCCCTTTCTCTCTCCAGAACGTAATCTCCACGAGAGCAAGGACATTGTCAGCTGTGTTTGTCCCTGAACCCACAGTGCTGGGGAACGTGGCTCCGTGGACGTTTGTGGATGCGTGAGAGTGACACCTTCTCTACTGTCTCTGTGTCGCCCAGCTCTAGTGGCAGTGCTGGGCGCGGCATCGCAAAAGCTATAGCATTGTGTGACACATTGAATAGGTGTTTAGATGATTTCCAACATTATCAATTTCACACTTGTTTTCCTATTTTTTATTGGTGTTCTTAAATCTCAGATGTCTTTATTTCAGTAAATCAGTTTTTATTAGCTTTTGAGGAGAAAAGAAGGAAAAATGGTATTTCTTGAACATTTATTATGTCTCATTCGGTCCTCAAGACAACCGTGGGCAGGGCCGGGGTCACCCCCAGTTTACAGGTGAAGAAGCAGGACTCAGAGCGGCAAGTCTAGAAAGTGCTGGCAGAAGCGGTCCCACCGGAGCGCCTGAAGGTCACTCTGGTGAAGCCAGTTCACACCCGCATGAGGACATTTCGCAGAAAGCATGGCCCGTACAATGGAGGCGTTCAGCAGAGCATTCAGGTATTGGCTTTGGAGAATAGGACTTGGGTTCTAGGTCTGTCCTTACCCCTCACTGACTTTGCGACATTGGACAAACTACCTTGAACCAAGCGTTCTCGTATGTAAAATGAGAATAAAACAAGATCTATTTGGGGGGCATTATTGAGAAGAGTGAATGTTAATATGCCCGTGAAGTGCTTGCATACAGAGAGAGCTCAGTAGATCTTGGCCGCTATGCCTAGTGTTGTGGTTTCATATAGTAGTTCAGTTTACTCATCCAAGATGTTGCTGAGGAGTTGCAATAGGAGGTAAGATGCTTAGAGACAGTTAACATAGCGCTGTATGATTGTTTGTAAAATCCTTCAAACCAGAATTTTGGAGAGTGTTCCTCCTCTGATGATGAAGAACATGTCTTAGCATGTCTCCACTTCCTTAGTGCAGAGAAAGGTAACAGGCTCAGAGAGGTGAAGTGACTTGTACAAAGTCACAGAGCTCAGGTCCCAACCCAAATGCATTTGACTTTCAAGCTTTGGTATAGTTTAAGCCACGAAGATGCCCTCTCCTGGGATCTAAAATCATAGCGCCGGCCCTTCCATTGTGTCTGCCACAAAAATAGAGAAAATCCGCAGATAATCCTTAAACCTCATTTGAGGCTAATCATCACATCCATTGCCTCCCCACCAAGCTGCTTATCGCAGCGATGGACAAGAGGCCCAGCTGAGCAGGGCCAGCAATGCCCCCAGAGGCTGCCTGGCTGTGGGTTGAGGATGCTCTCTCATGGCCGGGTGGGGGGCAGAGACCTACACAGAAAACAGCAAATGCCCAGACCCTGACTCACTGTCTAGGGGAGGCATCTAGGAACTGAGGACAGCAATCCCCGTAGCCCTCTGGGGCCACTGAGAGACAAGCAGTTTGTCAGCGTTTATCTATTCTCAGAGACCAGCGAGGGAGGACTTCCTGAGCCTCGGTTTCCCTCTCTGCAAAATGCAGGCGAAGTCATCTGTGTTGCGGGCTCCTTGTGGATGTTCAGTGATATGATGGGCGTGTGACAGGCTATTAAAATGGACTCTTTCTCTCTCAGGCTCGGCAAGGCTACAGAGGCCGGAAATAAAACGTAGGTGCCAAGAACCCTCAGGCAAAGTGAGCTGCCAGGCCACTCAGGAAGGATACTCATTGATTTTCAAGCAAGTTTGGCCAGCCTTGAGGGCAGAAAAGTTAAAGAGAGGAGGAGAGGGTTTCCTTGGAGTCAGTGGCATTCTGGGTACCACCCGACTCCACTCCTGTCATGGGGGAGGGGGAGGAGCACCCCAAAAGAGAAAGGGGCTCTGAGGAGGGTCTCATTTGGGTCTCCTGACATGGGGGACACTTAGGCTGGTGTCACCCATGTGTAGAAAACTCTAAAAGCCAGAGAATATGGCAGGTCGGTGTATTGGTAGCATTCATTAATTCAACAAATATTTATTGAACACCTACTATGTGCTGAGAACCATTTCAGGTACTTAGAATTCATCACTTTCTCCTGGGCAGGGAGACACACAGTAAATACATACAGGTGTACAGACACTTTTTGTGATAATTGTCGTGGAAAAAATTACAACAGAGATGGGGCTGGGAAGTGCTGGGGATGTGGATATTTGTCCTGAGGGGTCGAGAAGACCTCACCGATGAGGAGATGTTTAAGAAGAAACTTGAAGGGAGCCAGGGAATGGGCCATGAGGGTAGAGAACGGGGGCTGCAAAGGTCCTCAGGCAGGACGGTGCCCAGAATCCTCAGGAGAGGCCTGCTGGCTGGCGTGGCATGAGTGAGGGGAAGTGGTTGCAGCGGGGGCGGTCAGAAAAATAGGGGTGGGGGGGCTTGATTGCTCTGGTGAGGACATTGAGTTTCCATAAATATTTGATAAACATTGGATGAGGAAAGACAAGAACAGAGTCCAATGGAGCTGGTTTGGAGACAATCAGGCATCTGCCCAATGGGAAACGACAGTAATAACACATCAGGGGCTCATGGGGGTGGGCATGTCACCCCCTAGACTCGCAGATGGCGGGATTCAGAGTGTCCAGAACCAGGAATGCCACAGAACAGGCTGTCAGGGATATTTGTGTGCCAAGCGGGGGACCAAGACCTTATGCTCAGACCATGTTTTGCCATTTGGTGCAGCTTTGAATTTGGTTTTCTAGCAACTCCTCTCCTCAGAAGTCAGTGGTGTTGTGATAAAAAATGTGGACTTTAGGAGGGAAGGTCTCATCTCTGCCACTGACCAGTTACGTGCTCTCGGCTCAAGTCTTGGTTTGCTCACCTGGATGTCGGGGTGACCAGTATTTTTCTTTCAGATAAAATGTGAGGCTCCCAGGAAGTAATGGATGGAAGAGAACCTGGTAAAAGCAAAAAGATGTGCAGTTTAGTTTAAACCTGCCAATGTCTCTCATCTCCTTGGTTACAGAGATTTCTGAGGATCAGCCAATGACACAATCCAGCTTGATAGACTTGATTTGATTTTTGTCGAGAGTTAAAACATGAAATAAAATTAGTGCTATCTTAAGTTTAACCACACATCAGTCATAATTGAAAGTATGTGCTGATTTCAAGGACAAAAAGAATCGATTTAAGTATTGGATTTTTAGAGGGTATATATATTTTTCAGTAAAGTTTGACAGCTCATTACAGAATTCTTTATTTTTGCATTTGGCCTTTGCAATGCACTTATCAAGAGGCCTATTTCTGCACAAATATCGTGGATCAAAAACATTTTCCCAAGGGTGTCTCTTAATACTTTTATATCAAAAGTATTCTCTTTGGAAGTGCCTTTGCCTCTATTTGTGTGGTGTTCCAGTTATTTTGCTGCATAATAAACCACTCCGAAACTCAGTGGGCTGGAAAAACCATAACTGTCTGTATGGGTCACAAAAGCCAATCAGGACCAGTCTCAAGACTACTGTGATAGAAGCTCTCTCTCTCTTTCCATTGGAATATAAATCTAGGGCTTCTTCAAGGGAAAGTATATCTAAAAGTAAAGCAATTCTGGAGGACACGAGAAGAGAGAGGGGGACTTCTGATGATTTTATTTGAGTATCTACTTTCTGAAGTCAGATCTCTACTCTTAAACTTTTCAGTTACACTTTGAACCAATGATTTTTTCCCCTAAGTTGGCATTCGACGAGTATCTGTCATTTCCAATCAAAAGAGCCTTAGCAGAGCAACCCCTGTGCAACCCTCACCACACTGCGAGGTGGACTCGCTGTCCCTCGTTAATGGGCGAGGACACCACAGCCTGGGGTGGAGAGCTGCTGCGGTCCACAGAGCTGGCGGGCCGCCAAAGCGCCATAAAAATCAAGCCTTTCTCCGGCTCCAGGTTTGGCGGTTTGCACAGTCCTCACCCTGGATAAGTTCCATGTTCCTTCCCAGCGATTGGGTTCTATCTCTCTGTCCTCACTGCCTCAGAGTTGGACAGGTGCCGGGTTGGGGGCAGCAGGTAGTGGACCAGCTGCTGCCTGGGTCAGGAGCCCAGCATGTTCTCAAGGACACAGATGGGCTGGCAGCCTTGCGCATGGGCAGGGAGCCCGAGGCGGGGGTGGACACTGGTTCCCTGGGGGAAAAGGCTCATTCAAGGCTCAATGAGGCTCAGCACTGGGCTCTAAGACCCCAGGGCGCAGGTTTGGCACGGCTCCTCTCCATGTGCCCAGAGTCCAGCGCGGAAAGTCTGCTTAATTCAGCGCTGAGAGCTCCTATGCGATTGGGGGACCCCTCTTGGCGATCGTGACTGCCGGGATGTGTGTGTATGTGGTGCCGGGAGAAGCATGGCAAACTCTGGAAGGTTCTCCTAAATACCTAGCACCTATCACAGGCCTGGGCACCCAGGGGAGCCAGGAAAGTCTTGTCGAACCGAGATGAATAAATATCTGTTTCTTAAATCTCTTGGAGTCACTAGACCATCCCCTCCAATGATAACTTTTTGATTGCTGTGGGTTTAATAAAATAATAGATGGCATTTCATAGATTACAAATAAAGTACCATTGCTGATTACTAATTAGCACCATTTATTGAACACCTACTATGTTGCGGGCATAAACTTGGTACTTTATGTCCATCATCTCATTTGATTCTCAATATAGTCCATGAAGAATGTATTTTTACTTATTTCCACGTCATAGGTGAAGAAACAGAGGCTCAGAGGCATGAAATCACATACCCAGAGCCACATCGGCAGCGCCAGGAATCTCTGCCCAGACCGGGATGGTCTCAAAGCTGTGGCTTTTTCCACTCTCACTCCTGCTGCGCTGTGTTGAATGGAGCAAGGCTGTCAGATACTGTTAAGGCTGGGGGTGCTTTTCCCCTGACTCACGCAGCTAGAACAGCTCCGTTTCACTGATGCCACCTCCTCAGTAAGTCTGACTGTCTCTGGAATTCTCCTTCCGCCTGCCTCTTACACTTATTGAATGGCCAGCAGAGAAGCCTTTATCTTCTTGACCCAGAAGCTGCTTTCGCTCCCGTCTTCATCATCTCCCTGGGTGGGCAGGACTGGTTGGTCAAGTTAGAAACCTGGGCATACTCAGAGACTTTCTCTTCCCTTCCTTGTGCCTCATCCAGTGTTGGGCCTGGTGTTGTCCCCACCTCGCTCGTCATCCCCATCCCCACGCCCCACTCCCCACCCCTACCTTACTCCTCATCTTATTCGAAGCTGCAGCCTCTCTTACCCAGGTGGCTGCAGCAGCCTCCTCAGTGCCCTCTTTAGAGCATTTTCTGCCAACTCATTCTCCATGTCAACTGCCGGAATGACCTTTCTTCAGCACGGGTTCTACCTCGGTCACTCCTCGTTGCCTGTGGATAAAGTTCAAATGCCTCTGCCCAGTGTCCAAGATCTTTGCAAACTAATGCCTGCCCACCTTCCAGCCTCATCTTCAACCAGGTCCTCCTCTCTTGCCATCCCCTTGCAATGTGTACTCTTACAGCTTCCGGTCACCGGTCTGAGACAGGAGACGCACTCTGAGCGCCATGACAGTGAGAGAAGAGAGACACAGCTGTGACAGTGACTGCCCCTTCCTGGCACAGCAACCCTATCCACTAGTAAAGATGGTCAGTTGTAGGATCTTGCTCATGCCTTCCTCTTGGGAGAACAAGAAGGGAGACGAGGAGCAGGCCAGGGCAGGCGCAGGTCCCCACCCATGTGGATGCTGTGGGGGGCTCAGAAATAGAAAATAGTCTCTCTCTGGCCTCTACCACTTAGCTGTCTGTTTTGATAAATGAGTCTTTTCCCTGTTCCCTGATGCGGGTGGCAGGCTGAAACCAAGGCCAGGAGGTTACTCTCCAGTCGAATTGGCACAAGTCTTTTCTTCCCTGCCAGGCAAGTCACAGTTTAGCAGGAATCAGTTCTATTGGTTACCTTACAATAACTCATTTTTATGTGGTGTTTCCAAAGCATTCAACTTAGCTTTCATTGGACAATCACCTTCTCTTTTTTTGTGCTCATATTTCATCAGTTCACATCACGTTTAGGAAAACAAGCATAAAAACCCGGAAGGATTCTGCGCTCGGGTTGCCTTTTCTTGTTCCACACGGAGGACACCAGAAGTGTGAATGTTAGCCATGCTATAGCTGTGCTTTCTAGGAGGAGGTGATTGAGGAATCCCATCCTCAGAGGCCTCCATCCAAGTGCTGTTTGACCACACGCGCACGTACCCGTGTAAGTTAGAGTGAGATGTTTAGGCGGTGCTGCGGTCCGAATGTTTGCGTCTCCTTAAATCTGTGTGCTGAAATCCCTAATGCGTCACGTGATGGTGGTAGGATGTGGGCCTTTGGGAGGTGGGCAGGCCATGAGGCTGGAGCCCCCGGGAATGGGATTAGTACCCTTATCAAAGGCACCCCATAGAGGTACCGTACCCCTTCTACCACGTGAGGATACAGCAGGAAGGTGCTAGCTATGACCCAGGAAGAGCTCTCACCAGAATATGTCCATGCTGGCTCCCCGACCTTGGGCTTCCCACCCTCCAGAACTGTGAGGAGTAAATTTCTGTGTTTTGTAAGTCACACAGTCTGTGGTATTTTGTATAGCAGCCAGAACAGAATAAAGCAGGTGACATATGTTTCATTATCCAACTTATTTCCTACTTTAATTGACTTTTTTGATTAACAAGTAAACTCCCAGCCCCAAGCGCATAAATGCACTTGTGACCACCACACGCAGTGTGGAGCGGGGTGATGGTTCTCCCAAGGAGTCTGGGAGGTAGGGAACTGCGCTATCGGGACAGAGAGGAAGAAGTGAGGTGCAGCTGTAGGCACACACATGCAGTCCCCGTCCCGCCATACCCAACTCATGGAAATTATCCGGGAAGTTTTTCCTTGCTCCTTCCCCAGGCAAGACATTCACTCTGTCATCTGTGCGCTTTTACTTCACTTTTCACATTGCATGGTGACCATTCCTTTTACATTTGGGACGTTCTCAATAGAGATAAATTCATTGACGTGAAAGCAGCCCAGGTTTTGAGATCAGACGGACGTGGGTTTGAATCCAGTTCTGTCCCTTACCAGCTGTGTGAGCTTGGGCAAGACTCATGACCTTCTGACCCCGAGCGGCGACCTTCAACAGGAGCACACATAAGGCTCCAGATAAAGAAATGGCGGCTGTTACAGTTTTTATTTATTACTGGGCATCCCGTTGTTCTGTCCACTTCTGTTGCTGTGTCATTTTTCTCTGGCAGTCTCCGAGGGCAGGGCCACGTTGTATTCAACTTTGTATTTGCAGGGCCCCTAGATCCATGTAAGAATGCACTGCGGGTTTGTAGAATTAAATCATCTCATGCTTCGGTGTTAGTAATTTTCGGCTCATCATGAGAGGTCTCAGCACTGCTTCCTTGAAAGTCTCAGGGGAGAGGAAGGGAAGGCAGGAGAAGGAGTCGGAGTTGGGTAAGGGCGGGGCGGGGAGAGAGAGAAAGGCAGGGCATGAGGGTCCGGGCTGGACCTGTCCCAGCCCCTCGTGACCTCATTGCTTCTCGGTGTCCAGGTGGAAGGAAGTTGCTGTGGCCAGGGCCTGGGAGGCCGGGCAGGCTGATGGAGACGAAGCTGCTCTGTCAGCTAGAATGTCAAGTCCTGTCAGTCACCCGGGTCCCTCTGGCTGGGAGTGAAGCTGGTGCCAGGAGCCCCAAGGGGAGGTAATGACAGATGCACTGAGAGGGCAGGGGAAGGAACGGTGGCATTTTCTGAGCGCTCTCTGTGTTTTTGGCACAGTGCTGGGAACTTTTACACCCATTCTCATTTCCTGCTCACACTGACTCCGAGCCCTGGGGACAGAGGCAGTAATCACACTGCCAAGTTGTAGGTGACAAACTGAGGCCCAGAGAGGTTCAATGCCCCAACCAAGACCACACAGCTAGGAAGACGGTTTGAAACCAGATCAACCTGAAGCTGGGGACTGGGCTTGTTCACAAGGCGCCTTCCAGTTCATTCCGTTCGGGCAGAGCTGACCAAGACCTCAGGGTCCTGTTCAATGAACGTCCCCAGGATGCTTGTAATGGAAAGGGTGCTGACCTAGAGTGAGGAGCCCTCCACAGAGGTCCCAGCCCTGCCTTTTCTCAGCTGCATGGCCTTGGTCAAGCCATTCACCGCCCTCAGCCTTGCTTCCATCGTCTGTGAGATGCAGGCAATGATCTGTCGCCCGACCACCGAGGAGGTGTTCGGGAGGATGGCCCGTGTTAGCAGTGGTTAGGGAGCACCTGCCCAGTGTCCGTTCCTGTGATAAGCCCTGCACGCCTTCACCTGTTTAAACTCCACACGGACCTAGGGGTACAGATTGCTGCTAGCCCCATCTAAAAGCCATGGAAACGAGGCTTAAAATGTTACATAATTTCCTTCCCTGATAGTCACATGTGGAGCGGAGACGCATCTCAGACAGCCTGCTCCGGAGCTGAATGCTCACCCTACTCTCCAATGTACACGAAGGGACATTTTAGATGTGAAGGAAGAATAGACTCTACTGCTTATTAGGGCTCTAAAGTGCCAGCTGTGCCCAACCCTATTGGCAGCTTTATCTCCATCATTCCACATATTCTCCAACTGCCCTGGGAACCAGGTCCCAGTGCACCGTGGCTCAGAGAGGTTAGTTCAGCTGTCCAAGGTCACACAGCCAGAACCGGCAGACCTAGGGTGTAAACCCGGTGTGCCTGGCTCGAAAACACAAGGGATGCTGCTGCTGCTGCGGTTGATAATGATGATGACTATTGGCTTAGTTGTCCTGGGGCAACTGAAAAATCCAGAAGGCCGGCTCAAGGTCACCTCCTGAGTGCCTGGGATGAGGTCAAGTCCTCAGCGGCACTCCCGCGCTTCTGCCTGGGGATGTCCCTGTCAATGCTGTTGTTTTGTTTTCCTTTTTTGTATTCTCATGAATGTTTCAGCTGGGTTTTCCTGTCCTGAGGCGCTGTAATGACTAAGGGCCCCATTCCAAACGTGCAGCGCAGAGACGCCGAGGGAGATAAATAATGCCTGCTGCTTCCACAGCAGAGCTGAGCGGGGTGTGCGGTGGGAGGAGGGTGGGTGCTGGGGACTCGCAGAGATTTCCCGGGGTTTGAGCCCAGCTCTGCCTCTGTCCTGCTGCGTGACCCCCAGCAGGCCTCCTAAGCTTTCTGTGCTTCAATTTCCTAATTGGCCAAATGGGAAGAAAAGCTTTTTGGCAGTCCTCCCAGAGTTGGCCAAATCAAAGAGTTCTGCAGAAATGTTTGGGCAAACGTGAGACGCAAAACGAGGCCGGCCGAGGGCGTGCCAGGGTGGTGACGGCCGACCACCCTGCGCCTTGGCTGCTCACCATTCCCTCAGCTTCTTGCCATCGTCCAGCAAGGAAGCGCCAGGAGTCCTGGTACGGGACAGAGGCTCTGCGGGGGAGTGTCCAGTGCAACCTCGTGGAGCTGGGGTCACGCCACACCTGGTGCCCCCGGAGCTGTGCTCTCTGCAGCCTGTTGAAAACCTATGGAGAGTGGGTGCCTGAGGCTGCTCTTCACACGCCCAGCAGGTCCCCCGGGAACGAGGTTTTTCCTTTGAGCAGAAACCTGCAGACCTGGGAGGCTCCTGCCAAGAGATAAACAGGGTTTGTTGACTTGGACTGGGAGGGGCCTGGTGCCTCCCTGGGCCCCATATATGCAGATCAGATGTCCCCAGAGATGCTTGGGTGGGCGGGGGTGAGGGATGGCCGTGGAGGGAAGTGTGCTGGAGCTGTGCCCACTGTGAAAAGAGTAGGGGCCGCCCAAGGTCTAGGAGTGGGGGACGGGTGCGGGGCAGGAGAGCATCCCCACTGGCAGCGTCAGACCTTGGGGTCCTGGGCTCGTCCAGCCACGCCCTCATGCCGTCAGGACTGCAGGCTCTGGAGGCCCTGGGATTGAGTGCTGGCCTTGTCGCTTCCTAACTGTGACCTTAAGCAAGTGACCTAACCCTTCTGAGCTTCTCTTTCTTCATGATGACACCGCTGCCTGAGACTGTTTGTGGAGTTTGGGAGAGTGCAGCCAAAGGGCGCGGGCCCGGGCGTGGGCACTCGAGCAGTTTCACCTGTGTTAACGCTCGCAAAAGCAGCATCTCCGCGTCCACCCAGCCACTGACCCGTCCACACATTTGTCCATCTGCCTATCCTTTCGTCTGCTCTTCATTCAGTCATCCCTTCATTAGTGAGCTCTTGCTGAGCCCTGCCCGTGCTCTGGGTCTTCCTAGTACCAACCACTGGTGTTCTGCAATTAAAAACAAAACCAGACAAAATAAAAACACGCCGCTCTTGGCTCAAGGAGCCCATACATCAGTTGTGGGGACTGACATTTGTGTCAGAACACGGCCACGCCGAGACCATTTGAGAAGGGTACCTAGAGGGCTCAGTGAAGGGGGCATTGACAAGGTGGGGACCAGGCGAAGACACTAACAGGAGATGGTGCAGCACCAGGGAAGCTGTTACCAGTCAGGGGACAAAGGACAAGAGGAGGAGCTCTTAGAGAGCTGTGCCAGAGCTGTGGCTGAGGAAAGAGGCCACCCACACACAGAAGCTGGGGCCTTAGGAGGAGGAAGTCAGGTACTGCCAAAGGGGCCCCGCTGGGAAGAAGCCAGCAGGGGACTCAACACTGACCTTGCTCTCCTCCTCACTCCATCCTTTGCTGGTGCCTGACATTGGCTGAGCCAACCAGATTCAGCGGTCAAGGGGCCCGGCTGAGAGCTAGCTGGAGACGGGTGGGTGGGGAGGGGCCCTATGTGGAGCACCCACCACGCTCTGTGAATAGTCGGGTGTGTGGTGTGTACTGTTGCGTGGAGGGACCGCCCAGCTTCTGTGGGATCACAGCAGAGGGCCCTTTAAATGCTGGTGGGAGGTGAGGAGGGCTTCCTGGAGGACAGGACATAGGAGCCCAGCGATGAGTAAGAGTTCTCCCGGCAGAGGAGAGGCAGGCAGCATGTGTGGCCAAGAGCTACATGAACATGGAGGTGTGGGTGAAGCATGGAGAATGGAGGGATGGTGGAGAATGTCAGCACGAGAATGAGTGTGCAAGATGGGGAAAACGGAGGTCACTGAGTGTGTGGGGGGTTGCTGGCTGGTGGTCCTAGAGCAAGCTGGGGAAGGGCTGGGATTAGACCAAATCTCAGGGGCCCACCGGGTCTCTTGCCACCTCCAGGACTGTGTTTCCCAGCTAGAGCAATTTTTGAAAAATTAATTTTTAATGACATCAGTAAGCCCTGAATATATCGTTCTTGTCAAAAATGAAAGCACTCTGGATCCATCACTCCTGCTGCATAGCCTGCCCCACGCCTGGGGTTTTGGTGTGTGACTTTCAATCCTTTGCCTAGTGATTCTCAGCTGAGGTGATTGTGCCTCCCAGGGACATTTGGCAACCTCTGGTAACATTTTTGATTGTCACAACTGGGCATCGGTGCTACTGGCGTCTAGTGGGTAAAGGCCGGGAATGCAACTAAACATCCTACAAGGCTCAGGGCAGCCCTCCACAGTGAAGAATTATCCAGTACAAAATGTCGACAGTGCCGAGGCTGAGAAATTCTGGTCTAGGCTAGAGTCCTTTTATTTATTTATTTACTTTATCCTCACCCAAGGACAGTTTTTTCATTGCTTTTAGAGAGAGAGAACTGTTGATGCAAGAGAGAAGCATCAGTTGGGGGCCTCCTGTATGCTCCCGGACACAGGATCAAACCTGCAAGCCTTTCAGTTACCAGATGGCGCTCCAGCCAGCTGAGCCACACAGGCCAGGGCTAGGCTGGGGGTTCTTAACAGCTTTTTTTCACTATCGTTCTCCTAGAGAGTCTTTTTAGACACTTTTCCCCTAAACAACCCCTCCCAAACGAAGTATTTTAATACTATAGATGTATTGTTTATCTGCGGATGCACTCTATGTGTATCTGTGCTTTATGTAGTACAAAAAGAGCAAGATTTCTTCGGCCCCAAGAATCTGTTGTTGACTGTTTGTGGCAATATCACCATCGTTGACAGGCAGGGGGTGGGCGTTTACACAGGAGCCACCCTGTGTATGTGCATTTTAATAAAAATGGCACCATGCTGTGGAAAGAGTTCTGCAATGCAGCTTTTCAGATCAGAGATACTGTTTTCTTTTGATTCTGCATAATATTCTATTTTATGGAGCTGACATTATAATAAACAATTTCCCTACTTAACACTTAAGCTGTTACAATTCCCGTACCGCATCCCCCGCCCCTGACCACTGCAAAAAAAAAAAAAATTGTATTATTTTTTAATTAAACTATTTATTTTTACACAATCATAGATTCACATACACTTATAAGAAATAACACAGAGAGATCCCATGTACCCTTTATTCAGTTTCCCTAATGATGACATTTTACAAAATTATAGCACAATATCAAAACCAGGATGTTGACCTTGATGCAATGGAGATACAGAACATTCTATCTATCCCCGTAGTCTCTCATGTTGAACTTACTTATTAGGTCTAGTTTTGTTTTTTTTGTAATAGATTCCTTGGAATTTTCTGTATACAGAATCATGTCATATGTAAATACGGTCAGTTTTATTTATTCCTTTCTGGTCTGTGTGCTGTTATTTCTTTTTCCTGCCTTATGGCACTGGCTAGAATTCCAGGATTATGTTGAATAAGAGAGTGATGAGGGTAGATATCCTTGCCTTGTTCCTGATCTTGAGGGGGAAACATGCACTGGTCTTGCATATTTTGTTAGCTGTAGATTTTGTGTTGATGCTTCTGTGAAGTCGAGGAAGTTCCCATTCTTATTTTCCTGGCAGTTCTGATCTCGAATGGGTGTTGAATTTTGTCAAATACCTTTTTGTATCGATTGATATATCATGTGATTTTCTTCTTTAGTTGGTTAATATGGTGGGTTATATTGATTGACTTTCCAAATATTGATCCGATACTTGGTCACAGTGAACAATATAATAATAACTTTCATATATTGCAGATTCTACTTGCTAATATTTTGCTAATGATTTTTGTGTCTATTTTATACAAGTATTCATGAAGGTTTTTGGTCTGTGGGTTTTTGTTTTGTTTTACTTCTTTTTGGTGTTGCCTTTTGGTATCAGGGTAACACTAGCTTCATAAAATAAACTGAGAAGTCTTGTTTTCTGGAAGAGATTGTGTAGAGTTGGGGTTAATTCTTTCAACTTTTGGTAGAATTCTCTAGTGAAGCCATCTGGGCCTGGAGATTTCTTCTTTGGAAGTTTCAAAGTTATGAGCTAAATGTTCTTAATAGTTTTAGGGCTATTCAAAGGATCTACTTCACGTTTGGTGAGTTGGGGGTAGTTTGTGTTTTTCAAGGGCTTGGTTCATTTTATCTAAGTTGTCAAATTTGTGTGTGTAGAGTTATTGTAGTATTTTCTTATTATCTTCTTGGTATCTGCTGGATCTGCAGTGGTATCTACTTTCATTCTTGATGTTAGTAATTTGTGTCTTCTCTCGTTTTCCCTTTATTAGTTTTAAAGAGGTTTATCATTTTTATTGATCTTTTCAATCTGTTTTGTTTCATTAGTTTTTATCTGTTTTACTGTTTTCAGTTTCATTAATTTCTGCCCTATGTTTATCATTTTCTTGCTGTGGGTTTATGTTGCTCTCCCCTTTCTAAGCTCTTGAGGTGAGAGCTTCGATTATTAATCTGAGACTCTGCTCCCAATGTATCCATTTACTGCTATAAATTTCTCTCTCAGCACTGCACTGGTTGTTCCCCAAATTTTGACGTGTCGTATTTTCATTTTCACTGCCTCAACGTATTTTGGGGTATCCCTTGAGACTACGTCTTTGACCCATGGATCATATGCAAGCATGCTACTTAGTTTCCAAGTGTTTGGAGATTTTTCTGCTATTTCTTAATTATTGATTTCTAGTTTTACTACATTGTGTTTAGAGAGCACACTCTGTGTGCTTTCAATTGTTTAAAACCTATTGGCTCTTTTTAATGGCCTACAGTGTGGTCTACCTTAGTGTACATTCTGTGGGCACTAGAGTGTGCATTCTGCTGGATACACTGAGTAGAGTATTCTATAAAAGTCGATTAGATCTTTGTTGTTGGTGACGCACTTTAATATCCTTGCTGATTTCCCGTCCAATGGAGTATCTGTTAGTGAGAAGGTGTGTTAAGGTCTCCAAATGTAATTGTGGATTTGCCTTTTTCTCCCTCCACTTCTATCAGGTTTTGCTTCATATATTTTGCAGTTTTGTGGTTTTTGGTTTTTTTTTTTTTGTTTTTTTTTTGGTGTGTGTGTACACACTTAGAATTGCTGTCTTCTTGGTGAACTCTATTATCACGATACAATGTTTTCTCTGTCTCTGGTCATTTTCATTGTTTTGAAGTCACTTTACCTGATATTACTCTCACCACTTCTGCTTAATTCAGAAAACTTGCAAGGAGAAGAAAACTACTATGTTGTATTTATATTTTTGCGTACCTTGTTCTTTTCTGATGTTGCAAGATTTCTTTTACCGCTTCCTATCTGTTTAGAGCATCATCTTCAGCCATTCTTTCAGGGTACTTTTGCTGGTGGCAATTTCTTAGTTTTCCTTTCTCTGAGAATGTTGATTTCCCTTTTTCAATGGCATCTGTTGATGCTTTTCCTTGTGCGATATTCATGGTTCTTGGTTTGACAAACAATTTCATGGAAACCTGCACTCTTTGGGTATGGACTCATGACACTTCATCTTATTTCAACCTTCCATTTTAACTGGCTTCTTCTGAAGCTTCTCTGCCAAGGGAAGTGTGTGCTGCCTTGTTACTGTCAGATGGGGGTGAAGTCCAGACACCCCATCCAGCCTCTTTTGATGCCAAGGTGGGGGGGCTCCTCATTACTGCCGGGTGGGTGTGGGAGTTCCGACTCCCTCCCACTGGCGCCATGCGCAGGGGTGGGGCTCATTTCCGCTCCCTGTCTGGTCTTCTTTAACCCACTGTGGGGTGGGGTGGAAGCTCGGGCGCCTTCTTGTAGTCTGGTGAGGATGGAGTTCCAGGCTCTCTGCTTGGCCTTTGATAGTGTGGGTTGTTATTGTCTAAAAGTTTTGTCTTTCTGGGTTACCCATTTCCTGGTCCTTTGGCTAGAGAAAGCAGGCTTTTACTGAGGTGGGGGTGTGTTTGGTCAATGTTTGTTGGCTTTGGTTACTGGCTTCTTCAGCTCCAAGCCTGGGATGAATGAGGCAAAAAGAAAACCCAGGAACTCGCCACTGTGTTATTTCTTGGGCCCTGAGTTCCCTCTGCAGTCTGCCTTCTTTTTTCACCTTTCAGAGTCTTTCAATGTTTGTTTTCTGTGTAATGTCTAGAGGTGTTAGTTGCGCTTGGTGGAAGGAATAGGAAAAAGTACAACTCTATCTTCCTGGAAGTTCAAGTCCCCTTTGAATGATTTACTTCTTGACATTCCTCCTTGAACAGACATGAGGATGTTTTTAGGGTAGATCCTGAGACGTGGAATTGATTGGTCATAGGCTACATGAGTTTTATGTTTTGACTCGCCCTCCAAGATGCTGTGACAGTTGACAATCTTACTAGCAGGACACGAATGGACCCCTGTTCCCCTAAACTCTTGCAATATATACCGTTGTCAATTTTCAAAAAATTTACCCACTTGTGTGAAAAAAAAATCCCACCCCGTTGTGATACTGTGCAATTTCTTTAATTGCTAGTGACAGCAGACATTCTTTTTGTAGCGTTTATTGACTGATTTCATGACTTTTACGGTCTAATGACAGAGTCAAAGAGCAAGCAAACAGAGGAGCAGGCAATTTCAGAGAGCGATAAGTATTATGAAGAAAATTAAACAGGGTTGTGAGTAAGAGAATCTGGGGTTCAAGGGCTTTAGGGTCCACCAAGGAAAGAGAAACAACTGTGAGGATGCGTAACTCCCAGCGAGTTTTGTTGGGTGGTGCTCAGACAGGGTTGCAGGAGAGAAGTTCCTCAGAGCAGGAGTCTGTCCCAAGGCTTATGGTGGGGTGGCCACAGGCAGAAGGGGACTCCTGGGGGACAGCAGAGCCAGAGATGATGCTTAGGTGTCCAGCAGCACAGCCGGGAACCTCTGGATCAGAGGCCTCGGAAGAGCAGCAGAAGCTCAGGCCCAGGGGTTGGGTGGAGTTTTGTGGCGATGCAAAGCAGCAGGCCCTCAGTGACTAGAAATCTGCTTGCTCCGGCTATTTTTAAAGTAAGAGGATGTGTAAAATTTGAGTTTGGCCCCCGAAGGCTTTGTGCTAACGGGTCTCAGCTTCAGTGATGAAACGACGTAGGGCCCAAATGCAGGGGAGCCGTCTTTGGTTCAATCACATAGGATCGCCGTCGTGGGGGTGGGGTGGGGACCCCGGGGGAGGCGGTCTGGGAGAGCCTCTCTGAAGCGGTGACTTTTGAGCAGACACACAGGAATGAGAAGGCGGTGGCTGTGGGAAGAAAGAAAGGCCTTGAAAGGCGGAAAAAGCGTAGTCTGTGTGCTCGAGAGCTGGAAGAGGCCAGGGGCCTGGGGGGAGTGAGGGAAGGTGGGACTGATCCTTGAGGAGAGGTGGGAGGGGCTGGGTGAGGCTGGGGTGCCAGGAAGAGGAGTGGCTTTCTATTCTAAGCTCAGCACAAAGCCAGTGGAGGCTTTTGATTAATATTTTAAACACTCTGGTTTATAGTTAGAAAAACTCAGGCTTTCGTGTGGAGGGAGGGAGAGGGGCAAAGGGAAGCAGTCAACCACGGAGGAAGCTCTAGTGAACAGGGGATGGCCGTGGGAGGTGGGAGGTGGCGTGGGCGTCAGGGGAGGGCAGCGGGCAGATGGTGGGGGCGGGGTGGGGAGACATGAGGAGTGGAAGCAGTCAAGGATGAATTGGGGGGGAATGGGCTTTGCTTCCTGAGACGGAGCAGACGGAGAGAGGAGCTGGGAGGAAAAGGAGAGTCCTCTGCGTGAGTCTCACCCTTCCTGCGGGGCAGGGGCCTGTGGGGCATGGGCCTGCGGGCCAGGAGACCCTGACGGCCGGGGCTGTCCGCTCTAGGGATGACCTAGTCTCGTTTGTGGCGTGTAGGTTTAGCAGGGCCTTCTCACCATGTGTGAGACTCCCGGGGACAATGTGTAGCCAACCGAGAAAATGAGAAACCAAACTTTAAACTGCCATTTAATCAAGGAGCAAAAATAAATTCTTAATTAGGCTCTGCTGACTGCATATCAATTGCAGTTCCATTTAACCAGCTTCTTCCTAAATGGAGGTGGGGTGGGGGCCGGGGGGGAGAGAGAGGAAGTCGGAAGCCTGCGCGGTGCGGGGCATGCCCCTCTTCTGTCTCCTCCCGCAAGCCCTGCATGTGGGTTCTGTCATCTTCGTCTTATACTGGGAGAAGGACCTCGGCAGCTGATATGACTTGTTCAGAGTCCCACAGCTTGGCAGCAGCAGAACCAGGGTCAGAATCCTGCTATTTGGACTCCAGCGCCGCCTGCTTTATTTTGCCTTCCCTATCGTGTGCCCACCATGACATATTTCTTCATTTTCTTTAAATCGGCTAAAATCCAAACCCCATCTCACCCAACAGTCAGTGTCAGCCATTAGGGGAGCAGTCCCCCCCGTCCCCCAATTTAAGACAAAGGCCACTCACTCTAAGGCGTCACCAAAACCTCCAAAAGGTCCCCTCTGTCACTGGGCCTCGGCCATGCACAATGGCCACCACGGAGATGCTGCCCCAGCAGAGCTGGTGGCTCTGTGGTCTCCATACAGCTGTTGGGACTCAGAGCTTTGCCAAGGAGGGGCCCCGCCCAGGCATGGGGAAACCTCTCTGACTTTTATCTCACCCACAGCAGTGAAGTTCTCCATGCTCCTCACTGAGGGCACACGCATTTCTGTCGTCCCGCCCTGCCTCAGCCTCCCTGCAAGTCAGAGAACACGAAGCCCACCAACTTGTTTGAGGTGCAGGAAGAGAAAAAAAATACAGCAAGTGCGCAGCTCCCACAATCGCCTCCACTGATGTCACCTCCCTCTGCCGGGTCTGTGCCCGGCTCTGGGTGTAGCGCATCGAAACATGTCAGAGAAGCTCACACGGGTCACGGGCCAGGAGGCTTATTTTTCTGAACATCGTGTTATGGACGTTTCAAACCTATTCAGAAGTAGAGAAATAGTACAACAAACCCTCATGTACCTATCACCCCAGTTTTAAAAGCTCCTGGCCAATCTTGTTTAATCTATCCCTCTACCTGCTGTCTCTTCCATGTGGTCCGTAGCAAACCCAGACATTGTATCATTTCATCCATGAGTAATTGTTTCAGTTTGTGTCTTTAAGGAAGGGCAGATATGTTTTTAAAGGAAGAAAAATTGCCCAGCTGAAAACCTTTGCTTACTTGAAAATGGAAGACCGTGACACCCAGTGAGGGACAAGAGGGTCCCAGCTCCTCCGCAGGGCAGCTCAGTCAAGTTCTGTCCCCACACTGCTTCCCTCTCCTCATCGGCACGAGGCAAACGAGTCCCCACTTCACAGAGGAGAAAACCGAAGCCCAGGGAGGGAACGGGATTTGTCCACGGTCACGAGTTGTTGGGCTAGCGAGAGGACTCTGGGGACTCTGGTGGCAGCTCGTCCTCTACTCGTTGGATTTCAGCTGGGGGTGGATCAGCCTCTCCCACACCCCAGTGGAACGAGATGAGAGGTGCGTGGGCTCCCCGAGGAGAATCGGTGGGCTCTAACTGAAGAAGAGGGAATGGGTGCTGAGCAGACAGCTACCCGACTTCCTCTCTTCCATTACATGTCCAGGGATGTTTCAGTGTCTCTCAGCTGTGCCCTGGCAGCCACCAGCTGCTCTGGCCCCTACTGCAGCATCGCATGAGACAGAGCTGTCACTCACACCCGGGACTCCTGGCGCTCAGCCCGGTGCCCTGCAGGCCCCTTTCCGCCCACTCTCTGCAGCTGCAGGCGGCAGGCAGACTGCTCTGTGCGTCCCTGGGCAGGGCCACCCGGGCCTCTCTTCTTGGCTTGAGCCTCTCCCAGGCTCTTAGTCTGAGGATCAGGGAGCTGTTTCCTGTAGGGTCTGCCACCTAGTTTGCCTGTGACCCTGAGAAGGCTCTTTGCATGTCCAAGCCTTGGTTTTATATTTTGGAACATCTGTAAAATGGAGCTAATGGTGCTGCTCACCTCCCAGCGTTGTGAGAGGCTGGAATGAGCTTGTGACCCATAAATGATGGTAGAAATGGAGAGGATGATACTAACTCTTACTACTGCTACCTGCATCTTCCTCTCAGGAAGTGCTTTTCCTCAGCTCCCGCTCTGTCCTGTCCTCCCCAGGGGAGCAGCCCCTGGCTCAGGGCTTTGATGGAGATGCGTTTCGATGGCTTGGAAGCTTTCAGGGCCGCCCACTCTTCCTGCTCCCTTCCCGCCAAGCTGACAATTTTGCATGACATCAATGCCTCTGACAGCCGTGTAAACAGATGGTGGTCCCCGCTGCCTAGGGTGCTGGGGAGCGATACCATGGTAACCTGCTAAACTATGACAGGTGCCAGGATGGTGGGAAATCCAGGACCTTCAGATGCGTACGTACATGGCGCAGGCAGCAGGCCCTGGGCGATGGGTTTATCTCAGACACTGGCTTGAGAACAGACCCTGCCCCTTCTTAGCCATTGGTCCTTGCCTCAGGTGCTTCTCTCATGGTCCATGGTGGAGGGTGGGTTGTTTTGATTAGCCCCACCCCAGAGTAATAAGGGTATGGGCCTGGAAGTGCCCAGCTCTGGGATGGGTACATTACTGAAGCCCAGTAAGCATTTGTTGAATGAATGAACAAGTGGCTGAGAGGGACTCAGAGTATCACCTTCCTGGACACTGCTTGGAAACTGGGCTCCTGGCAGATCCTGGCTGGGAGATGGCCTGAGAGTGCAGGAGGCTGAGACCACAGCTTCCAAGGGCCACCCGACTCCTTCTGTGAAAGTTGGCACCTGATGCTTTGCAGGTGGTGGGATCTGCATTCCCAAGTGCCCTTCATCCTTGTCCCCCCCCACCCCCGACAGTGGGGAGGGTAATTAGAGCTCTCAGCTGGGAAACTGATGACTGGGCCTGGGAGTGTCTGGACTTACGGAATTGCAGCTTTTCCTAATGCTGCCTGCTTGCCTCTGTTTCCCCAGTTGTCCTCTCATCCTAGTTGAGCTTGGAGCTCTGCTTTAAACTGTAGCTTATCTTGAACTCAACGAGGGACAGCGACTTGACTGAGGCTACCCAACCAGCCATGCAAACCATCTGAGGGGCAACCAGGCCCTTTTGCTACCAGGGTCCCCCTCAGCCTCCCATCAGCTCTTTGAGGTCTGCTCTTTCACACGCTACCCCAGACCCCTCCCCCACGTCCTCCTCGTTCTCATTGTCCTTCACTTGTTCCACATGCCTGCTGGCTGGTTCGTCCCCTGCCCGAACAGTAAGTTTCCCAGTCAGGCTCCTCTGCCACCGACTAGCTGTGACCTTGGCTACATGGCTTTGCCTTTGGAAGCCAGTTCCTTCGTACGTCAAAGGGGGACGATGTTTGGGTGGATTAAGTTAGGTCATGTATGCAAAGTGCACGGAGGGGTGCCTGGCACGTGGCAGCTTTCAACAGTGATTTTCAATCTTATGAAGATGAGACACCACCCTTCATTATGCAAAGACGGCATTCCACAAACGGGATTGACTTCCAGCAGGGGGCAGGGAGACAAAGCGCAGGTGTGGGGGACAGCTGGGTGTGGGTCTAGCTGTGGGAGCTCGGACAAGCCACTTACCTTTGTGGCACATCTGGAAAATGGCCAATGACCCCACCTTCAGAGCTGTTGGGACGAGACGGCACCTGGAGCAGGCCTGGCGGAGCAGGTGCTCATACCACTAATGTGCTGCTGGCCGTGAGCAGTGCTCCTGGAACGAGGGTTGCTTCGGTGCCGTTGAGTTCCAAGATCGCCCAAGACTGGAATGATGCCTCGTCCTGCATTCCTGGAAGGTGGCATTTGGCCTCTGCTCGCATCCCTCTAGTGACAGGAAACTTGTTCCTGTCTGGTGGGACAGCTCTGCTAGAAGCCGGTCTTCCGTGGCATTCAAACTTGCCTCCATGTGAGTTTCCTCCATGAGGTCTCTGGTTCTGCCTTGGGGGCCATCAGAACGTGTCCCTTCCGCTCTCTGGGGCATGGCAACCTGCTCTTCCCAGTCAACGGAAACCAGAATGGAGGAGGTGGCCCAAGCAGCTGCCCCACGGCGTCCCCTCCCCTGCCCCCTGAAGAGCTTCTCTGACCTTGTTGGCCCGGCTGGAAGGTTTGAGGGCTGGCAGCCGAGCACGAGAGATTATCCCGGGGCAGGCTAAGTGGGCCATCTGTCCTGGCTGAGTCGCAGGGCTGGACCCGCGGTGGAGGACCAGAACGTGGCTGGGCCTTTTGTGGAGACCAGCGTGTGGGCTGCACGGTCTCGCGGGCCCAGGCGTGGACCCAGCACCCCGTGTTACAGCTGGGCTCGGGGGCGGGGCGGGACAGCAGTGTTCGCCCCCCAGGGTTCTTCCAAGAACTAAATGTCAGAGATATTTTAATGTCTAACATCGTTTTTTGAATCTGCTAATAATCATTTCTTTAGAACCCGTAATCAGTGAATGGGTTAATTTGCTTCAGAGAGAAGCTTCAAATGAGCCAAGCTTTTAAACATTCATTGCGCTTTCAGCTTCCAGGTTTTTAAAAAAATTATTTTATGCTTCTTTTAAAATTTATCAGCTCAGGGCAAGCCAGCTTCCTTAATAACAGCACTAAGAAAATGTTGACAAGGTTCTGCTAATAACAGATACTCTCTGGCAGGGAGGCAGCATCCACATAGTTTCTGGAGACTTCCCGTCTTCCCTCGCTGTCTTTGAGCAAGACCAGACCCCTCCAGACCCTCCTCCATGGCTGTATCAGCCACGCTGCTGTCATGTGGCTCCCACGTTCCCCAGGGGACGGGGCAGCTGGAGGGAGGGCAGCAAAGACCCCGAGGAAAGAAGGAAGGAGGCTATAAGCCGACCTTACTTGTTTGGATAAAATTTGGGGGCATAGATTGTAGTTCCTTTCCCCACATTTGTCCTCATTTACATCACACATTATTACACTCCTGGGAGTCCCAGACACAGACACAGGGGCACACGGCGCGGGGGGGGGGGTGCGGGGGGCATGAGCACAGGTCTCCCAGCCCCTCCCGTTCAGGAGCAAGCTATGGCGTCCTGAACTTGGAAGGGAACCGAGAGACTGTTCAGCTGAGCTGGCTGCCGAGGAGAGGGCTGCGGTGGTCTGAGAGTTCGTGCCCCCCACCCCCAAGTGCATACATTGAGATCCTAATCCCCGAAGTGATGGTTTCAGGAGGTGAGGCCTTTGGTAGCACTCTCATAACCGGGATTAGTGCTCTAGTGAGAGACCCTGGAAGGTCTCTCCTTCTCTTCTGCCACGCAAGGACACAGAACTCTGTGACCCAGAAGCAAGCCCGGCTGTGTGGGCACCGTGATCTCAGACTCCCTGTCTCCAGAACGGCCAGAAATCAATTTCCGTTGCTTGTGAGCCCCCCACAGCAACCAGAATGGACCAACAAGGGACTGCTGCCAGAGGGTCCCTGCAGGGGACATGACCATCCAGGGTCCCTGGAACACTTCCTCCACAGCGGAGCTCATTACCTTACAGAAGGACTCAGGAGAGGGGCAATACCTCTGAAGCAAGAAGAAATGTGAGTTCTAGTCCTCCCTGTACTGCCCAGTGGCTAGCTGACTGTGGACAAGGGGCTTCCCCTCTCTGGCCCTCTGTTTCTGCACAGGTCAGATAAAAGGGTTGGACTAGCTGACTGGTGCCTCGTATATGCCAGATTCTGAGTTAAGTGTATCACATAAATGATCTGTTTTCCCTCCACCTGCAACTCTGTTTCTTTGGAGAATCCAAGTGTCAATAAAGATAATATTAACTCTTAGGTCTTTTGTGTATCTGAAAGTTATTGTGGACACACATACTTGCAGCCCTAACACTCCTGATAAATAACAAGAGTTTCCAATTGTATATAGTACCCATTGGGATTAGGTGCTGCCGTGTGAAACACACACGGGTTTCCTCTATTGCCCAAAAGTCACCCGGAAGTTGGCAGTGCAGGGCTGGTGGTACTGAAGCTCTAGGAATTCCTCAAAGACCCAGGCTCCTTCCATCTCTATTCTCTGCTGCCTGAGGCTTCCATCCTCAGGCTCACCATATGGTCCAAGAAGACCCCCTGGAACTCCAACCATCATAGCCCCAGTGGAGGCGGAAGAAAGAGGAAGAGAGGAAGGGCTGGCAGGAGTGAGTGGATCCCTTTAGGCAATCTTCCTTGAATGCCCACAATTCACTTCCACTTGCACATCATTGGCCACAACTCAGTCACATGCTCATACCTAGCTGCAAGGGGACAATGGGAAATGTAGTTTTTTAAACTGAGCACGTTGCTACCTGAATAAAAGCTGGGTTTTGTTTATAAAGAAAAAGAGGGGAAGGAGCACTGGCTGGCAAATGGGAGTCTCTGTTACAGATGCTTATGTGCAAAGGACTATCTGTGTAGTTATAGACCAAGTAGACCATTTTTCAGACGTATGGATGTTGCTATGTTAGCCTGGAACATAAAATACTGCTGCGTTAGGAAATTTATAAGCCCACATATTTTACTTCCAGAGGTAGGGTTAACTTCAGGGTTGGTTGATTCAGCAGCTTAACATCATCATCAAGCCTGGGGTCTGTCCACTTCTCTGTCCTCTTGTGTTAGTATTGGCATCATCAAAGGCAATTGGCTACACCAGTTCCAGATCCAGTAATATGTGGGCAAAGACAGGAGAACGTTATTTCTGAGACTCTCTTAAGAGCTACAAAATGTTCTCAGAAGTCTCGTGCCTCTGTGGCCAGCATCGGATCATAATGCACTCCTGGGCAGGACACTGGCAAGGGGCAGGGGCCGTTAGGCCACCTCTGGTGCTGAGATCAGCTTCCCTGAAGCTCGTGGCTATGTGATACCCGAACAAAATTAGGGGCCCAAAGAGGAAGCCTGCTGGTGGGCAGCCCAGAGTGTTTACAACCGTCTGGAGACAAATGCTATTGTCTCCATTTTGCAGCCAGGGGATCGAGGCTCAGAGAGGTAAAGTAACTTGTTCAAGGTCACCCAGCCAGTAAGTGACAAAGACAGAGCCTGAACGAGGGAGGGTCATCCCAGGCTTCACAGGCACTGCATCACACTCTGTAGCCAGAGAAGGGGGGGCCTCTCAAGTCGTCTCATCAGTGCTTGCAAACTTCAGCCATTTGTCCACTTTTTCTCATATTACTGTATTTTGCTGTGTATAATGTGCACTTTTTTTGCCTAAATTTTTGAGGGGAAAGTAAGGATGTGCACTGTACATGGGTATAATGATTACATGCCATGGGTATAATAATCCCGTGTATAATGCGCACAGACACGTGGGTGTGCATTGTACATGGCAACATACGGTACTTATATCTACATGATGATTTACTCAATATTTTTATTTACGTGATATCACCTTTATAATTTTTGTTGAAATAAACTCAATTTTTACATAAACAATTGTATTTAAAAAGGAAACAAAAACACTGACATAAGGGGAAAAATAGTTTTGCTTGCCAGAAAGAGAAGGTAAATAAAAAGAAATACAGTGAAAACAAGCACTTGCACCATTCTGGACAGGGACCGTTACCTGATGGAGGTGCTGAGCACAAGGGTGGCTCTCTGTCTGTCGTGAAGAGTGGCCAGGTGAGGAGAAAGCATCAGGGACTTACCAGCGCTGGCCTGAGGCTTCCTCAGTCATGAATCAAGGGCTTAAGAGAATGGAAAACAGCAGGGCTTTCTCCTGGTGCAATTCAACACCACACGAGGCTTCCCCACCTACCGTTCTTTGAGAAACCTTAACTCAGATGGAACCCTGATCAGTGAGAGACCCTGCATTTTCATTGTGCAGTGGGACCCGCAGATCCCACAGCCAGTCCTGGCCTCTGCCTACAAGACGTGGAGGGACGTGGAGAACTGCCCCCAGCAGCAGTGGCCTCACGGGTGCAGGCCCTGCCATGGGGACGTGATGGCAGAAGTACAAGAAATTACACAGAAACACCTCGGTCTCTCCAGGCCTGGACCAGGCTTAGTGCCACTTTTCCCCTGCTTCTGTTGCCCAAAGCAGGTCATATGGCCAAGCCCAAAGTTAAGGAAAAGGATAATATACACCCCCCCCTTTTTTTTAATGAGAGGGACTCTGATATCACCTAACAAAGGGATTGGATAAAAGGAGAGGTGAGGAATTAGGGCCAGCAATGCCACCAGCTCTATGACTGGGTTAATTATTTTGGCTGTTTGCACATCTCCAGCATCAAGGAACTCATTGCCTGTCCTCTTGGCCATAAGCCTTGTTAGTTCCATCACCCAGATGGAGGTAAGGATGGAGGACTTGTGTGTGCTGAGGTTGATTTCAGGGGGGCAGCGATACACAAATAGTCCTTCTTCCCCCTCGATGGGAGCAGAGAGACAGCACTGATTCCATTTGTGCAGAAGCAAGGGACTAGAGCTAGCTGGCATTTCTAATGCATGAGCCAGCACGCCAGCTTCCTCCCACAAGATCCAGGCAGCTCCCTTTCCTCAAGAGTTCCCTTGGGGATCTCAGTACCTTGGACAGCACCTTTGTGCTGCAAAACTGGAGAAGAAAAAGGTGACTCATGTTCTACTTGGGGAATTCTTTCTAGGTTTTAAAAACATTTGAATAAATAGAGGGAGTCCTCAAAGATATATCTGACGAGACCATTCTCCCGCTTAAAATCCTTTCCTGGTTCCTACAGCCCATGCTGGGCTTCCCGTCGTGGCTCTCTGTGAGTTGGCCACCGCCTGCCTCCACACACACACCTGCCCCTGGGAGCCCGCTCCCCGGGAACATCCCCACCCTCCTGGACATGCCGGCCATCTTTCATCCACGTGCTCGTGCACTGTCACAACTCTGGAGGTCACCAACGTGATGGCCCATCCCACATACTTTTAAACAGAAAAGGAAAATTACTGGCTCATGCCACTGAATGTCCAGCGGTGTTGGGGGCTCAGCCATGCAGAGGTGCTTAGATCATGCCTTTAAGGCTGTGCTACCCGGCGTATTTGGGGGCCTCCTGCTCCTGGAAGCAGGTGAACTTGGCCAGACTCCCCGGTGAGAGAGCCTCTGGTAGCTCTCCCCTTCCCTGCCTCCCCTGTGCTCCGCCTTCCCTCTCAGGTGATCCTCAGCTCTGCGTTTATGAGCCACTCAGGCTGGCTGCTGGTGTGCACTCCTTGGCGCCCTTTCCATCTCCATGAAGAAAATCTCCGTTACACTTGGGATTTTATGAGTTTGATAGCCTGACTGGAGACCTGAGGGTGACAGAGGAATGGCGTGGCTCATAGCAGATCTGTTAGTCTGGCTCCCCACCTACCTCTTCCCCCCTCTAAGAACACTCTTCTCCCCAGGATGTACCCCCTCCCCACCATGGGCCCAGCCTTGACTCCCGCCCCCTGCCAGGTGCAGGCCTCCAGTTCAGCCTGAACATACCTACCACCTTTCCCCCCTTCCCTGCTCCCCAGCCCCAGTTCTGTGAATAATTTACATGGCGGCAACTCTAACGGTCTCTTGGTCTCTCCTCTCAGCAGCGTCGGAGCTCCTTGGGGCAGGGCTGTGTCCGGGTCAGCTCTGCGCCTCCAGGGCCCAGCACAGCACAGCACCGAGTAGGTGCTCAGTGGGAGCTGATTCCACAAACCGGTTCCAACTCAAGGCTGGATTTTTAAAAAAAATCTGCAAGAATTTCTCTGGCTCTGCAGGAAGCACAGAGAGAGTGCAAGTGAGTGATGATTTCAGCAGAAATGCCACAGGACGCACGGGTTCTCCATTATTTATGGGGCTCAGGAGACGTGCTCCCAGCGCGCCGCAGTCTATCCTGAGGATGTCAGGGCAGAGTGCGAGTGACTATTCCTTCGGGTCCCTGCCGCCCTGCTCTGCAGCTACCTGGGAGGGGGCTTTCCGCTTCCCCGTGCAGCCATGAAGAACTGACTGTTTGGGGGCTCTGCTCTGCTCCTGGCTGGTGACACTTTCTCAACACACTGGGAAGAAGGGTGGCAAGGCCAGAGAGGGACAACCTCCTAAAGCAGAGTGTCTGGTCAGTCCTGCTCTGCCCTGGGCCACTCCAGCTTCCCTCTCTCCAGGCTGCCGTTTTCCCCTCTGTGCCAGGGAACTGGGGCCGGGGTGGGGATCAGGGAAGCAGTAACCTACTGGGCTCCCAACCTGATACTGGGTGCACACAGTAGGTGCTCATTTGATGGTAGGCCCCTGTTCTGTCCTGACTAAGCTGGGTCCAGTTGGACCCTATGTGGTTCTGAGTCCTTTGAGTTTCCCATCAGGTATAGAGTTTCTGGGTGGAATTTTAGAAAAGATTTATAAAGGCTTTGCTTTTCATTTGAACCAGTAGAGGTTGTATAATGATCTGCAAGGGATTTCCTCTTGTTTACCCAAGGAAGAGTCAAGGGGTTTTCAGACAAGCCTGTTAGAGCTTTTCTCAAGAGCAGAGGGCATGTCACTGCCAAGGACAGGAGTTGTGCTGGTCCCAGGGACAGGGAGAGTGCAGGTCCTGCAGGGCAGGCACTGGCTCTGTAGTCAGACAGTCCTGAACTTGCACCTTGTACTGGAGACCCCAGAAGTGCTTGGGGATGGAGGCAGACTCTGGAGCCCTGTCCCGTTGGTGCTGGCCCTGCTTTTCCCTGTGGATCTCCACTTGTTTCCACAGACAAGAAATGTTCTGGGGTCTGTCCACTTCTATAATGTTCATATGATGACCAACAGACTCTGTCACAGAGCCTTCCCAGGCTCTGATATTCCATAGGTGCTTAATACAAGATTGTTGAGTGAATTATTCGATGAGGAGCTAGCCTTGAGCTTGGAATGGAGTAGAGCTCAATGCACATTTTAAGTGTGCTTCGCTAAGGTTCTCTTTCCTCTGACCACCAGTTTCTTCATTTGTGAAAGTGGGTACAGAGCCGCGGCTGGGCTGGGAACACCATCACGGACGGAGAAGCACCAGGTACGTAGTTAGCACTCAGTCCGTGATGGTTTGTCCCACTGAGTGCCCAGCTGCCCTCTTCAGAATTGCAGAAGTCTCCATAAATTCTCCCTTATTCTTCCCTACATAAATAATTTTCTCCCTAAGTACTGCCTTCTAGATAAATAAAACTCTCTTATTTAATTTGATTGTTTTTCTCTTTGTTTAATTACTACCATTAAAACGTTAATGCTTTCTCTGTCTTTTTTTTTCCACGACAAATGTGATATCTTAGCTCCAGTTTGGGTTACTGAATCTGTCAAGTTCCTGCTGTTGCAAGGATCAGGAACCTGATTCAAAGCGACTTAAGGAAAAAGGGGACATGAACTGGTTTTTATAATTAAATATTCTAGGAGGCTGCACTAGCCAAGGCAAAGCTGTGTGCGGACAGACAGGTGACGGTCAGGTGCAGCACCGTTTCTGGCTCTGCTCCCCTGTGTTGCCTTCGCTCTTGGGCAGGCAGACTTTT
The DNA here is from genome assembly GCA_004026765.1 of Micronycteris hirsuta. Classification (NCBI taxonomy): domain Eukaryota; kingdom Metazoa; phylum Chordata; class Mammalia; order Chiroptera; family Phyllostomidae; genus Micronycteris; species Micronycteris hirsuta. Next base: position 49,663 of record PVJI01007333.1, on the reverse strand, counting down.
ACTTCCACCCTGTCCTCTCAACAGCTCCATGAAAAGAGCTCTCTCTTCCCTTGGGGACACCAAAAGAGTCGGGACTTGGGCCCAAATCCTGCAGCCGGTACTCAGTGACGTGCTGGCCAAACCTCACTGACCATAAGAGGTGTGGGTGTGTCCTGGAGGGAACCCAGGGTGAGCTTTGCTGTCCGAGGCAGGGGAGCCTGCAGTGAGGGTTCACTAAAGGTGACGAGGCAACCTCTGTCCACGACTGTTCTGTTCACAGCCAAGGCAACCCCCTCTGATAAACTTATTTCCTTCAAAAAATCGGACCCGTGTATCACATAGTCAACCTGTAAAGCCCTTTGGGAACCAGGTGGCTTGGGTCAGTTTTTGCCCAGGACCACGTATGGGACCTGGTGGTGCAGGTGCTGGGCCGGAGAAGGCAGGGAGTCCCAAAGAAGCGTGAGATGGGCCCTTGTCATGGCCTCATTAAGGGAGACCCTTGAACTTGTGCAGGTCCCTGTCCCGGGTCTTTGTTCCCTCATCTATGAAATGGAAGCAAGTAACTTCATCTTCCGAGGTATTTGGAGGATTCGCTGAGGTGAGGAGCACTTAGTAAGCGCTCGGTGGTTGCAGAGTTGGCTCTGAATCTGTGACTTTAGGCAAGTTGCGCCGGCGACCTGAGTCCGAGCACCTTCATCTGTATGAGATGAGGACAGTCCTGCATTCAAGCCAGATGCGCGGGAGAAACGCCCAGTGAGTGCTTGCAGACGGAGAGGGGAGAGGCTTTGGAAGCTGCAGCTTCCTAACAGGTGCCAGGCGTGCTCCCTGACCCGCTCTCACTGTTGTCGAGCCCCCACTACTCAGATGAGGAAGCTGGGGGGCTCAGGGATGTAGCTGGTCATACAGCTGGGAGGCGGAGCCAGGCTTCAAGCCCCTGTCCTTACCCCTGTTCTAGTTGCTTCCCTGAGAAATTGGGAGGCTGATCCCTCATCCCTCAGGGCTGCCTAAGAGGTTACCTCTCCTGAGGTCTCCCCAGGGATCCCAGGCTGCATTGGGACCCTCTTCGGTTTCTTCCCAGCTCCCTAGGCCCTCCATCACAGCACCTGCTCCCTGGAATTGTAACTGTCTGTGGGCCTGTCTTCCTCCACTGGACTGCGGGCAAGCCTGGTGCGCCTCTGAGCCCATGGCCCCTGGCAGGCTGCTGGGAGTGAAGCCGGAGCTCGAGAAACACAGACACACTAGTGGTAGAGTGGGCGCTCCGGTGTCACCCCTGCTCTCCCTGTTGGACCTTGAACATGGTCCTGCACCTCCCTGAGGCTCAGTTTGCTTGTCTGTGAAATGGGAATAACAGTACCTTCTGGCCGTGCTGTTGTCAAGACAGAACTAGTGTGACAACAGTGGCTAATGTGACTGGAGGCCTTGGTCATCCCTTTACTTCTTCCAACCATCATCTGAGGCAGGCACTAGAGTCATGTGCATTTTCCAGATAAGAAACAGACCGAGAACTGATTGGCACTGCTGGAACCTACCACGTGCCTGGTGGGAACTTGAAAGTGGGGTGTGTAATAATAATAAATATTCATAAAATAACTGAGTGGGCTGCTCCTGCCCAAATGGGCTCCCTGCCATCGTGGGCCTCTTGGCCCTGGTTAATACCAAGCCTGGCCAGGCTGTGCACCAGGCAGGTTACTGGGCTGAGACTAGCCGAGGGCTGGGGTAGCTTCTGGAAGGAGGGTATTTGGGTCAGAACAGAGGCCTCGCCCAGCCAGCTTTGAGAAGCGACTGGGCTCAGAAATTCTGATGTGATCGGGAGAGATTGCTGTGCGCACTCCACTCCCCCCCCCCCAATTTTCATGGCAGCTTCCTCTCAGTGGTAACCTCTTCCTTCCACAGGAAGAGCTGGAGCAGGTTCCGATGTTGCTGGAACATTTATCGTGCGCGCCCCTGTCGAGGTAGGGAGGGCTGAGAGAGGTGAAGTGTGGGGTGGCTCGGGGTCGAGCAGGCTGTGACCGTGGCCACGTCCTGTTCCCTCTGTGAGGATGGGAGCAATCACCAACCTTTTACTGTCAATGAAAGGCCCTGGCACCCAGTAGGTGCCAAATGCTTTCTCCCTCTTCCTCCTACTCCCCCTCCTTCCTGAGACATTTCCTGAGAACCTGTCAGGGGCCCAATATAGCAGAGGGATCAGACTTTCCTTGGAAGCCTGGAAAAGCTGTGATATTTGGAGGTAGATAGTTGGGTCGATGCCAATTCCAATATGAGGTCACTTCTCCCAGGCTCAGTGTCCTTGTCTGGGCTTACTATGTCTCTCACCAGGGAGTGCACCATCCTGGTCCCCCAGCCTGGAGGTCCTAGGTGAGAGGGGTGGGTGCCTGGCCTGACCCCATGTCCCGCATGTACCCTCCTCTGCCTCCTTTATCCCCTGGATGAGGATCTCTCAGGACTCAAGGTAAGGAGGAGGTCTGCGGGTGGGAACTCGTTGCCAGTCTTCCTCCCCAGGCTCGGCGGAGGTCTTGCATTTAGCCAGCGAGCTGTTGGGAACTCTGGGGGTTCTGGAACCTTGCCATCTAGCAAGAGGATGATATGCCAGAGAAGTGGTCAGCTTCCCATTGCTGGAGGCATTTAATTAGATACTCACAACCACCAGGCAGAGACATGCTAGGGCACCAGGAATCTCTAGGACCCTGGCTGATTCTCTGTGTCTAGGGGATATGACAGATGACTTGGCTGCTTCTCTGTTGGGAGTGACTTTGACCTTGCAGAAAAGACACCAGGATGAGAAGCCCTGAGCTGACTTTTGGGGCCCTGTCGAGGATGGGACATAGCAACCCTTGGCAAAGGGCCAGTCAAGCTTCTCTTTCCCTGCTCTCAAGGATGGCAGCTGTTAACTCCCCTGCAGCTTAGCATCTGGTTCTGATGGATTCGTGGAAGGTCATGTGCTAGCAACCGCAGGTGGCCAGGGGGCAGATGGGTGGCTCATTACCTAAGGGTGAAAGGACGAGGAAGGTCAAAGTGTCAATGGGAAGGTACCTGGGTGAGATGGCCATCTGGAGATGTTGGATTCCTATGGGAAGTATTCCTGGCAGGACCGGGTGAGCTGGGAGTATGGCGAATCAGGGTGGATGGGTAAGACTGGGGAGAAGGGGAGACATTGCAGGCAGTCCCTCCACCTGAGACCACCCAAAGCTGGATTTGTCCACCCGCATTTGGTTGCAACTGCTAGAAATGGAATTAAAGCCAAATGGGAGTTTTGCTGTTGTTTGTGTAACTGGGAAGTCCATGTTGGCTTCAGGTACAGCTAGATCCAGACACTCAAGCAGAGTCAGCCTCTCTTTGCATTATTCAAGTCTGCTTCCCTCATGTGTTGCCTCACCCATGGCACTTCTTGCCCAGGAGCTCCAGGATCAGTGCCTGGCTCGGGCCATGCCCAGCCCTGAACAGCCTGGAAGGTTCTGGTTGATCTCAGCTGGGCCATGGCTCCACCCCTGGGTCAGGAACATGCAGAAGTATTTCCATAAGGAAAATTGGGCTGCAGAGGAGGGAGAGTTGGATGTAGGCAAGGTGAGAACGAACGTCTGTGACTGGGGCCTGATCCTGCCACCTGGCTTCCTGCTGCTGCCACCTTTCCTCCTGACTCCTGTCTGTGTGCTCTGGCCATCTGCACAGGCGCTTCTTTTCTTGCCTGAGCACCCTCTTGGTGACTGCCAGCATGAGTGACCGCCTGTGGTAGGCCGTCTAATGCCCACCTCCCCCGCAAGACACCCACATCCTGACCCCCAGAACCTGTGAGTATGTGACCTTACACAGCAAAAACGACTGTGCGCATGTGATTAACTTAAGGATCTTGAGATGAAGAGATGATTCTGGATTCCCGGGGTGGGCCCCATGCCGTCACGTGATTGTTTATAAAGGAAAAAGCAGGAGAGGCAGAGACCAGAGGGATGCAGTTGCAGGCTGGGGTCCCGAGCCGAGGCATGTGGGCGCCTCCCAGAGCTAGAAAGGCAGAGAAGCGGATTCTCTCCTGGCACTTCCCTGAGGCCTGTTTTGGACTTCTGACCTCCAGCATGGTCAGATGATAACTCTGGGTTGTTTTAAGTCATTAAGTGTGTGGTCATTTATTACAGCAACCATGAGAGATGAGTTCACCCCTTAATATCCCACCTCCTACAGGCCCCCGACTGAAATAAGGTTAGAATTCAGGTCTGTTTCTCTCAATCAGCCCCATCCCAGCTGGTAGGCTGGGCCATGCTCAGGGATCTGCCACTGCCTGGGACTTACTCTGAAACTGTCCTCCTCCATTGGGACAACTGCCACACATCTTGCAGGTCTCAGCTTAAATGTCATCTCCCCTGAGATGTCTTCCAGGTGCTCCTTCAGCACTTTAACATTTCCTTTCCTTGCACACTCCCATCAGTTCGAATTGCACTGGGATGTAACTGCACGTGTCGTTGGTCTCTCCACTGGACGCAGATAGCACCTGATTCACCAGTGCTGGCTCCCCTCACGGGGCCTGCACATGGCAGATGCAGGCAAATAGCTGTTGAGTGAATGAATGGCAATATACGCACCACTAGGCAGGTGGGGTGGGTCAGAGAGGACCACACCCCCTGAGATGGGTTTGGGCCTGACCGCTGGCCGTTCACTCCCAAATCCATTTCTCTTGTCCCTGCTTCTTGCCTCCCACGTAGGTAGATGGGGCCATGGGCTGTGTTCTGAACTCTGGCTCGTGAAATGCAGGCCTTCTCTCTGCACCAGGGACTCTCTCTCCACGAGACTGATGCGTGTACCCTGAAGGGGCAATCTTGCCCATCCCCTCCACTTCTCCACCTCCTCTGTTCCATGCTGCAGGGCTGGGCCCAGGGACTGGATGGGGAGTTAGAGAGCTGGAGCCCCAGCCCAGGCTTGATACACTGGCTTGTGTCATGGACCTTCACTCACCCAGCCCCACTGCCCCCTTCACTAGGGGTCTCGTGCTGTGGGTGCATTGTCTTGGGGCTGTCCATCAAGGTGTCACGTGTTCACCAGGCCAATCCAGTCCAGGGAGGTAGCCATACTCCAGAGGTTTTACACCATGGACAGAGACCAGACCGGTGGAGGTCGCTTCTCACCTCTTGCTGTTCTTCACAATGGCAACCTGGCAGAGAGTAGAAGGGTGCTCTCCCTCTGGGCCTCCAGAGCTGCTCCAGCATTTGCTGAGCTCAGTCCTCCTGCTTTCCCTTCATTTTTGTGAGCTGCCTGATACTTTCCAGTAGATTTGCCTCCCCCAAGCCAGGGTTCAGGGCTTGCAGCTGCAGATGCCTGATGTCGCAGACAGCACCCCTAGTGGATGGGGCAAAGAAAGGATTTCCTGAAGCACTCTTCAGGGCAGTGCCCTGCACATTTATGGAGCACCAACTGTGTGCTGGCCGTGGTGCTAGGAACTGGGGTCCAGACAGGCATCAGTCTCCTCACAGCCTGGAGGAGCTCGCAGCCTGTGGTCAGGGACAAGGACCAGGGTCAGCACTCTGCTGTGCCTGCGGTCTCCTACAGAACAAACTCCAACTGCTAATTCAGCTGGCGCCCAGAACAGTTTGCTCCTGTTTCCTCTCATTTCCATTAAAAAAAAAATCAATAAACTTCTCATGATGTCTTTAATAGAGACTACATCAGAGCTTTTTATACCCTTGTTATAGGGTTGGCATTTTCATCATTTCCCCCCAAAGCTGAAGTCGGGTTAATGTGCCACCTTGTGGGAATCAGACAGTGGACGGAGACAATTGGTTAATAAGGAATTTACCAATAATGACCCTGTGCTTGGCAGTTTCCCATCTCCAGAGACTCCTGAGGGCATCACAACAGCCCTGTGGGTTAGAGGGCTGTGGCTTAGAGACAGGAAGGAGCTCGCCTAAATTCACAGAGCCAGGATGGACGAGGTAAAGCGGGGGCTTGATCCTGCACCTGCCTGACTCCAAAGCCCTGGTTTTCTTCTGTGAGACAGTGCAGACAAGTAGCTGGAAGTCTGGGAGCTGCATGGTAGGGCTGGGAGGTGATGCCTTCTGCGGGGAGAGACTTAGGGCTGGGCAGTCCCTTCCCAGTGGAGGAGCGACCACGTTCCCGCACTGCCCCCTGGTGGCGGCCCTGGTCTTGGTCTGGGGTGTGGGAGCATGGAGCTGGGAACTGCAGGCAACGGCTGTGAGTGGGCTCGGAGAGACTGTCCTGGGGAAGCAGCCCCTGCTTTTGTTTTTTCTTTTATTTCTTAGCCCATGCTTTTGGACAGCTTAACGGTTAAGTCTTCTATAACAGATGTTCGCGTATTTGCTTTCTTGTGGGAAAGCGTTCATTCGTTAATTTATTCAGCATGCCTCCAGAGACCCCTGTGCGCCCCAGGCCAGAATGATGATGATGCCTGGGCCCTGCGCCTGCCCTCAGGGAGCCCCTGGCCACACAGGGAGACACCCACAATGTAGGAGGATGTGGGCACTGTGAGGCCACACTGGGGCTTCCTGGGAGCCCTAAACTGGACAGGGAAGGGAGTAGTGGGAGGGTCCAAGGAAAGGCTGGTCCAGGAGGGGAACAGGTGAGGTGGACCTGGGAAGGCAGCTGGCGCCAGTTGGGTACAGAAGGGAGAGGTGAGTCTGCTGTGAAGCTAGTGGCTCAAAGCTCAGGGCTCTTGCTTCCCAGGGCTCTGGGCTTCCTGTTGCATCATCACTGTGGTCTTTCCTTCGGGGAACTCCCCACCCTGAATTGTGTAAGCTTCAGGGGGTCTGCCAAACCTGGCTTTGCCCTGACAAAGGAGGAGCCACGGGATGAGGGAGGGTATAAAATGACAGAGTAGCAGGTTGGCCCAGCTAAGAAATGCGGACTCTGTCTGAGGGCAGCGAGGCCCCATGAAAGGTTTTGAGCAGGAGAGTGGCCAGGACGTTCCTAAATTATCAGTTGTCTGCAGAACAAGGACCTGTCCAAGGGCCACTCCCAGGCCCAGGCAGGGGACTCCTGCTATGGTCCCCATGCCCTGGCCCCCCAGCCACCCTGCTCCCTGTGCACAAGGAGCCCATAGGCTCAGGACAGTGTGCCCACCTGGAGCCACCCCAACGCCCTCTCAGATCACATCCTGGGGAATTGGGACCTGATTCCAGGGTCTTTGCAAGTCTTGCCCCGGCTCCAACCTCCAGAGGGTGCCCGTGCTGAGTGTGCGCATGGCTTGGCCCAAGGAAAGCTATTTTGGGGGTGTGGGGGGCAGTTGGAAGATGCCTAATGGCGGGCAGCAGGGCAGCTGGGGCTGCTGACCAGAGTGGGGGTGGTGCGGCTGCCTCTGTAGTCTCTCCTGAACTATCATTCTCTCCACAATGATTTATGAGCACCCGTATTTTGCTGTGTGCTGGGCTCACCCAGGGCTGGGCTGGGCTGGGCTTTCTGGGCCAGATGTGCTCTGCAGGCCCAGGCGCAGCTGGCAGGAGGTGCCAGGAATGGTTCCCGCAGGCTGGTTGTAGCATCCGGTGGCCAGGGTTGCACACAGGCAGGAGGGGTGTTCTGAGAGGAGACAGAGCCCCAAGACTGACCTGCCTGGTATAGAGAGACATGGGGGAGGGAAGAGCAAGGGAGGGACCACAGCCCAGATGCTGGCTTGAGGAGCCCACTGCTAGTATTTCTTGGTGTTCAGTGTATAGCGCAGGAGTGGGTCAAGAGTCTGGTTCTGGGGCAGAAACGCAAGGGGAGAGGTCACTTTCAGGACTGAGATCATTATCTGAGTGGGGAGGTGGGGGCCTGTCTTTGGCAATCTGGTCTCTGGGACATAGGCCAGAGCTGTTCCCCCAAGAATGGGATTCCCACCATGTCTATAGCCCCAGGAGGCAGCAGGGGGCTCCCCAAAGGCGGGGAGAAGGCGCTTCTCTGGCCCAGCCTGGTAATTAGACCCTTCAATTGCAATTACTTTTGCAATTAGCTCAGCTGGTAATTGGAACTGGAGGTGGTAATTTCTGTCCTTCACGGGAGTTCCCTCTGAATCTGGTGTTCTCATCTGTCCAGGGTGCAGGGTAGTGCCCCAGGGAGGCTGGGCTCTTGGGTTGAGTGATCCATGCACGGCTCTGGGCTTGACTCAAAGTGAAGCTTTTGGTTTCTGCGGGACCCCTGGAGTGGGACATTTGGGGCATGGCAAGGGGCTGCTTTTGCGCCCTTCCCTTGAGTGTGGCCTGGCCTGGTGACTTGCTTCTAACCAATACAATATGACAAAGGTGAAGGGTGTCACTTTCACAATTGGTGATAAAGGATGGTGAGTTCTGGTTTGCTAGTGGACTCTCTCTGTTGCCTCTGGCTTGCACACTTTGATGGAGTCAGCTGCCTGGTGGGGGGAGGCCCACACGTCAAGGAACAGCCTGTGAGGAACAGAACACTGCCCACAACGATCATGAGCCTGGCAGCCAGCCTTTCCCTAGTTGAGCTTTCAGATGAGACCGTCGGCCCTGGGTGGGCGCCTGGCCTCCTGAGACCGTGCAGCAGGAAATCTAGCTGGGGAGGTGGGGGGTGCGTCCAGGCTTCCTGCCCCCAGACACTGTCAGGTAGTTGATGTGTGGTTTTTAAACTGCCAAGTGTTGGGGTAATTCCTTCTATACCAATAGGCAGCCAGTACACAGACAAACTATTAAATTACATATGTTCTACCTTTGACCTTGACAAAGTATATTTTAAAAACTACCTGGAGCATCAGGTTCAAATCCAGAATCTTTGGACTCCAGAGTTCTGCACCAGAGCGTGGTGGGAGGCAGAGAGCAGGAGCTTACATGAGGCCACCCCCCGCCCTGTTTTCTTCTTACCTGGGCTCCATCCCCTACACCCCAGGTCTTGTACATGCTCCAGGGTTAAAACTCCATACGTATCCATCACCCCCCGTGCAAATAGCCACCCCTGGGCTCAGCCAAGCACACACCAGCAACACCATCTGCCCTTGAGAGGTTGTATCTGGGGGAAAGGTCCATGTAGGCCCTGGAATTGGGTTTTAACATCATTCGGCCAAGGAAATCCAGGGTCCCAGGTGGGGTTTAGGAGGGAGAGGCGGGCACATCCTCTTGACCCTATGGACCGCTGACGCTGTGAGGTGCAGCTGTGGGGCCAGGGCAGGACTTTCCAAGGCACAGGACCCACAGCAGGGGCCCCTTGCCTGGGTGCTCCTGGGAGAGCCCCTTGTTCCAGCCTTCTCAGGTGGGCCAGCTCCCACCCTCTAGGGATATGCCTGAACAAAAGCAACCCCGAGACACAGGAAGGTTTATAGGGGATTAAATATTACCAGTCCAGGGTTCAGTGGGGCCCATGCTGGGCCAAGTGCTTGCCAGGCTCTGGCAACCAAGGATTTGGAGGACACAGCCCCTGCCTTCCCAGTCAGTAGGGAAAGACATACCTCCAATAGACCCAGTCCTTCTCTCCACGAGGATGGGTTTCTGAAACCCTGTACCCAGCAGAGTTTTCAGTTCAATGGGCCCTCAATTCAATTAGAATTCGCTGAGTACTTATTACATGCCAGGAGCTGGGTATGAAGCAGGAAGGTGTTAGCTCAGGGGTTATTAGAGAGCTTACAAATTTGTGGCTGGACTGTGTAGCTGAGATCCATAGCTGCATCACCTGCCAGGCTGATGCACAGCTGCCAGAGACAGCCTGCTGCTTTCTGCCCAGAGCTCATTTTTAAATCAAAGGTGCTTGCTGCCTTTGACAGGGCAATTAAGTCACATGTCTGCACCCAAGGGGCAAGGAGGCTGGGAACGCAGATGTTTGCATTTCATGCAGGACAGGGGAATCCACAACAGGGGAAGCCATGAAGAAGAGAGAGCGTGCTTCCAGATCTGGGCAGCCATGATTGACAGCTGCCTTCCATGGAGAAAAACACAGGGGACAGCAAGGTTAGCGGACTGGAGCCAGCAGTCCACTCAGCAGTGTGCAAAAGTCAAGTACATTTTCTTCTAACGACACGGCACTTGTGTTTTCAGAGACCACTGGTTTGAGGAGGAAGGATGGGCCTGTCTGATCTTGCCAAAGAAAGGATTTCCAGTCCCTTCCAATTTTTTGCAAGTCACATTCTGTTTACATTTGGGGTAAATATTTAAACAACCCCAGAATGCTCCTGCTACAGAAGTCGTTGCAATTTATAACTTCCAGCTCAGGGCTTCCTCCGCTTCTCACTGCTTTGTCACCCTTCCCTTGTCTGGGTTTTGCCTGTATTTTTTTTTTTTTTTAAGGTTGATTCCAGAGTATAAAAATAAGACTTCAAAATCAAAACCAATCACTGTTTATATTTAAACATATCCTGCAAGCGGTAATATTATGCCAGCTGGGGAGCTGCCGTTGAGTTCAGCACTTGAGGCTGAGGCTGATTTTTAACGTGCTGGTGCTGTGTGGGGTGAGTCCTCCCAGACCAGCATATCTGCACAGGGGGACCTCGTCAGGCTCCGGTTCCAGTTTTTTTTAAAACCTGGAAACCTTTCCTATCTTTTTTTTTTTTTTTTTGGTAACATGTAAAATGGTTATTGACTTAAAATTGTGGAACTTGTCCTGACTGGTGCAGCTTGGTGGGCATCATCCCACAAAGCGAAAAGCCGATGGTTTGATTCCTGGTCAGGGCACATGCCTGGGTTGCGAGCCAGGTCCCTGGTAGGAGTATGTTCAAGAAGCAACCGATCGATGTTTCTCTTGCACATTAGTGTTTCTCTCCCTCTCTTCCTCCTTCCTTTCTCCTCTCATTAAAGTAAACAAATAAAGTTTTTTAAAAATAAAAAATAGATAAAATTATGGGACTTTCAGAACAAATATTTACCAGGTACTGAATAGGTGCTTGGCACTTGGCATACATGATCTCATTCCATCCTGACTTGATTTTTACACTAATGGCCAGGCCCATTTTACAGATGGGGAAACTGAGGTACAAATGAATAAGTAACAGGCCCCAAGGTGCCCTTAAAACTTGAACCAGAGCCAGAATTTTGATCTCAGGATTTCGAAGCCAAGAGAGGAATGAGGGTCCTTTTAGTAAAAACCTTGAAACCCGAGCTCGTGTGTTTGCTTTCTTCCATTACCTTGGGTCAGACTAGAACTTGACTTTGTCTGCACAGTGATGTGGTGGGTCCAAGCACAGTTTCAGAGAAGTGAGGACAGGAGCCTTCATCCCTATCCCATGGCTGGAAGAGAAATTTTGGGTTGGTTCAGAGTTTCTTGTGTGTGAAGCAGGTAATGCTTTTATACTTGCTGTCTATGGTGGACCATGTTTGATACTTCTGGATTATTCAGAACTTTTGAAAAATGATTTGTGACCTTGTTAACATGGTGATGTGAAATTCCCCCGTGAGTGGCTTCTTTGCCCTGAGGGGTTACCATGGATACTGACCAGTGAATGATTACCTGGAAGATGCCCCAAACCAAGACATTCTTAGTGCCAGGTCTTCACAGCCTGCATTAGGACCCGATGAGGCCAAGCTGATTGGACGACGGTTGTCATCGGGTAGTAGAAGGAGACTCGTGGTACATTTCCCACAAGTTTGGTGCGTTGGCCAAAAGGGGAGGCAGTCTCTTGTCGCTCAGATGAGCAGCTAACTTGCATCAAGATGCCAGCCCACCCCAGTGGCCCTGAAGGATGGCGAGGGACCACAGAGGGATGGAAGAGTGTCTTGGTGACGTGGGAAGTCACGGGAGGGCATGAATTGTGTCCATCCTCTCTCACCAGATGCTGGGGAGCCCCGGTGGGCTTGGCAGGTGGGCCTGGGTTTCTGTGACCTCTAATCGACCTCCCCTCAGAAATGGGGCAGGGGGAACCACTGCTCCTCCAGGAGAATGTCCCCAGTGACTATTTTAATTCCCATCTTACATTCAGTGAAACTGACACACAGAATATTTCTTCTCCTTTTGTCTTGAGGAATTCCCGACATCAGTTGTGACTACTGAGACAAATAATTTTAAATAATCATGAGCTGAGCTATGGTTGACAAGTTATACTTCATAGACATTTAAAATATTGTGCTTTGTAGGCATATATCTAAGCGTTTATTCTTTCTTTTTTTTAAACTTCCGTTTTCTTCTTATATATTGGAGGCTCTGAATTTTTTTCAGGTCTCAAATATCTTCGTAGGCCTCAGGAAACCTTGGGCTTAGAGTGTCAATGAACAGAATGACCCTGCCAGCAGGGGGCATCCTTGCTCACTGGCTGTGGTGAGAAACTCAAGATTTTGTCAAAACGTAATTTTTAAAAGATGAAAAACAGGGGTCATACACATGTATGGTCAGCACATGACAGGGACTATTTAACCCACTCGTGAGGGAACGAGCAGCGTGTAGCGTGTCTGAGAGTCAGTTATAGATCTAGAGAGGAAGAACCTTGAAATAAAATGGCTAAGTTAGGACAAACTGGCCAGTGTCCGACAGGACAGTGAAGTGTAACCTTTGGTGTTATCTTTCCTACTGAAGAGAAATCATTTGCATTTCTACTTTGCCAAGAGAAGATCATTTGCAACTGATCAATCTTCTACCACTTACCATGTAACTCTGCGGAATCTTATCCCTAATAGCAAACAGTAAATTGGAGACAGGGATGTTCCCCCAGAGAGCAGACAGCACTGGCTGGGCCGCACCCCCATAGGACACCCAGATGATGTGCTGTCGCTCTCTAGCCTTATTCCCAAGTTTCGGATTATTTTCTTAACAAAAGGAAAGGGTTGCCCTGACCCCAAGTCCTCGCTGGGGTCAGGGCTGGACCTAGGCGCATGGGTGCCCAGGCAGGTAAACAGTTTGGCACCCCTTCAGATCCATGCCTTTCAATCTCTGTTCAACATTTATTCAGTAGGGCTAGGGGGAAATGGTTTTTTCTGTTCATAAAAACTGTGCACAGGAAGAGACTCCCTTACTCCTGCGTGTCCCTGGCCCCAGCTGAGCTGGCATTCTGAAAAGACTCAGCCAAACGTTTCCCATTTTATGGTGGTTATTGTTCCTTCCCGAGGTTGCCTTCGGGGCATCTCCAAATCAAATGGCTCAGTGGGAGGTGCAGTCAAAAGCTTTAATTTTAGGTAATTCATATTTTATGGGTGAGCAGCAGGAACAACTGGGTTTCTGAATTCCAGCAACTGTCACTGTGGCCTCTGAGCTTGTGTGTATGTGGCAAGATGTCTGGAATAGGCGAAGCGGTGCAGGCGGAACGGAGCGAGTGGCTGCGGGGGCTGGGGGAGCGCCGGCCCGCGGGCGCGAGGCCGCTCTGCGGCATGCTGGAAGTGTTCTGTGATGAGACAGCGGTGGTGCTTGTGCAGCTTTGTCAGTACATGAAAAAACACTGAATTGTATACTTTAAAAGGGTAGATTTTAAGGTATATGAATTATGTATCAATTTAAAAAAAAAACAGAAGGGTCAGCACAACAAGAGATCAAAAAAAATTCTGTCATAGTGTCAGTGTGTATTTTGCCAGCAGAACGGCCCTGGAAAACTGCAGTAACACATTTGTGGTTTATCTGTGTAATGTTTCAGGGCTCGAACCCTGGCTGGGTGGCTCAAACCGTAATTCAGCCCGGGCGGGGCCTACTTTCGGGATGTGTTTTGGTGGAGACTTTTCTTGAGGGGGTGACCACGAAGAAAATCCACCTCAAGTAATTGTGTCCTTACCTATCTGTCAGATGTTTTTATTCATCATTTCTTTTAATTCTCACTGCAACCTACAAAGTAGATGTTATTCACCCCATGTCACCAAAATGACATCTGAGGCCTCCCACTCCCGTGAGAGCTGGAAAAGCTGGCTGACCCCACCAATTCCCCACCCTCTGGGGCCAGCCCCGAGACACTGGTGACTTTCTGAAGGGCCCAGATTCTCCGGCTCTTGTGGTCTCCTTTGCCTCTGAGTACCTGCCTCCTCCAGGGCCCCTTCCATTGTGTTCCATGCGTGTGGATCCAGATGTGAAACTCCACCCCCTCCCCAGACTCCCCCCAGAAGCCACGTGTACAAAATATTCATGGTGCAGTGGAGTCCGCTGGAGCTCCTTCTATAGGATCAGAGGGTTTATACCACGCTAGTGCCCCCAGCTAGCCAATGAACACCAGGCACGCCCTTTTCCTCAGAGGATCGTTTTGGGAGTGTGCATGGTCCCCATCTCAGTGGCTCTTGTCTTTTTCCTCTTTTCCCATCCTTCCTCCTCACCATTGGCCACCCGGCTGAGCCTCAGGAACTCCAGACTGTCCTCTTGCCAGTACTCGGGCGAGGGAGTCTTCACATACCTCCAGGTGTGCGCAGAACAAAGGGTCCGCTAACAATAAGGGGTCCTCTTCTGGAAAAGGCCATCTGGGTTATAAACAGCATAGAGACAGATGTGCGCAGCGCTGCTGTCTCGTGGGCAAGCAGACGAGGGTTGGACAGGACTGGGTCTGTCCCTCGCATTGTCCTGCGTGGCTCAGCCCCTGAGAGCAGATGCGCACTGGAGCAAAGTCAGAATGAGCTCCGTCCCTAAAGCGATACAGGACACTGGCTGTCCAAAGCGGCCCTGATTTGGTCTCATATCCTGGACTGAGCTCAGGATAGGAGAGATATCCCTGGCCTTGGGGAGGGGGTAGCCTGCCAGGGCTTGGCATTTGGGAGGCTCAGAACTGACCAAGCACGAACACACGGCCATTTGGAGTAGGGTGTGTGCCTCTCATGGCTGGAACCTGAGTCCACCTGGGAACGTGGAGGGATAGCATGGCTTAGGTCGGGCGGGGCTGGGAACGTCAGGCCAAGGAGCCTGGCCTGTGTCCACAGGTGATGGGAGCCGCACAGGTGCGTAAGCCGCGGAGTGCCGACACTCGCACGTTGGTGGTAACGGGTTGACATTCGTGGAGCATGGCTGGCGTCCCAGCTCTTTCAGTGCATTGTTGCGAGCACGTCGCAGGTACGAACTCATGGAGCCCTGCAGCAGCCCCGTGAGGTGCCATGATTATCCCATTTTACGGAGGAGGAGCCGGGTGCAAGGAGGGGAAGGAACTTGTTCACGCAGCTGGGTTTCAAAGCCAGGCAGACACCATGATTTACTCATGCTGGGGGCTCAGTGAGGGGGCCTGGCACATTTAGGGAGAAGAGAACGGGGACTGGGAAGCTAGTTAGGGGCTGACGGAAGCCAGAGCAACATCTGAATCGGGGCGCTGCCAGAGGTGGGGGCACACTGAACACCCTTTCTGAGGATGGGGAGGCTCTCCGAATTGCTCTCTCGAGCACTGCAGAGACCATGGTGAAGACGAAGCAATTCATATTCTCTCTGTGTGTCTTCTTTGCCCTCTCTCTACCTCGCCCGGGGGGATGGGGGAGCAGGGAGGGGTGGAAGTGTGTGTGTTCGGGGGGATGTCCACAGTGGTATCTGCTCTGGGTGGGAGGCCACATGCCACACCCCCACTGTCTCCTCTAAGGGCTCTCCCAGGGGACAGGGCCCTTCTCCTGTGCCTGAGGCCAAGGACTGGCAGCCTTCCGGTCAGATGTGGCCTGGGAAAAGGCTTGGTTTTGTCTGTATAGCAGTTTAAAATTTTTTTGCCAAGTTTTCAAAGATTGATCTGTCTATCCATTTATCTATCTATCCACCTATCTATCTACCTACTGACCTACCTGTCTAACCATCCATCTGTCCATCCATATATTTTAACACCTCTACAGCATCAGTTATGTGCCTGGCACCTTTCTGAGAGCTTTACAAATATAAGTTCATCCAATGTTGCCAATAGAAATCTACATTTACAGCTTCTCCTGAAGGGGGGCATTGGGCGCCCCCCTACCACAAAGCAGCACCCTTGTGCCATGGACTTGCTGCAGCCCCTCCTGGAGGGGGACACCAGGGGCAGAGGCCAGCGACAGGGATAAACTGCCGTGGGCCTGGTTCTGTTGTCTCATGCTAGCGAACTTTCCGTGGTCCCTGAAGGTGCCTGAGCCTGGGATGCGTGAGACGTGTCCTGGGATAAAGGACGCGCCAGGGAGGAAGTAATAGCTATTCTAGGGCGCAGGGCAGGGACAGATTTGTGGGCTAACTAAAGCTTTGCTGTCGTATGCTGACAGTCTGTGGGTATGTGTTACGCAGCACTGCTGTGGCCATTGTAGCTAACACAGCCTCTCCCCAGCCATGACGGGCAGGGCCAGCTTCCTGCACAGAGACCCCCAGGAGGAGGGCAGGACTTGATGCAGCTCGTGGAAGGCCTGGGGTGAGCCCAAGGAAGGCCCTGAGAATTTCTTCCACCTCAACGTCCTGTCCTGCACCCATTGGAGGTGGGACAGCTCTAGGAGGAATATTCTAACCTCAAGGGCAGAGGTGTCCAACCCACGGCCCATGGGCCGCATGTAGCCCAGGAGGGCTATGAATGCGGCCCAACACAAAATCATACATTTACTTAAAGCATTACGAGATTTTTTCGTGTGATTACATGTCACAATGTATTTAATGTGTGACCCAAGACAACTCTTCTTCCAGTGTGTCCCAGAGATGCCAAAAGGTTGGACACCCCTGCTCTAGGGGATGAACGAAGCCACAAGCATGGTAGAAGAGACACGGGTGGGGTAGTGGGGCGGTGGGGAGCCAGCCCCCAGCCCCCGGTGCTGTGGGTGGGAGCTTGGACCAGCCGTGCCTCTCAGGAGGGCCCGTCAGCAGCAGGCCCCTCCCACGCACCCAGAATACACGTGTTGGTATGCTGGACACACATGCCTGTGTGTGCCCATCCCCCCTGCACCACCGCAACACCCACTCACACATGTGCACAGGAAACATTGTCATATGACCAGCATGCGCGTGCTTAAACAGCTGAAAATTAGAAATGACTCCAACGCCTATGCCGGGGGGGACAGCTAAACGGACGGTGGGCTGCCGAGGGCCCGGCGCAGCCTCTGGTGGCTGCCGCTGCTGCAGGAGGCCTCTCTGCGCCAGTGTGCGGGGAAAGGGGAGGGACTGAGGTCAGTTCCTTAGATGCAGGGTCACTTTTATGATGAAACCAAAGATAAAGGAACCAAGGCCCATTCAACAAACGGTGGGGTATGGCTGCCTCTGGGGAAGCCGCTGGGGGAGAAGGAGAGGGTGGCGTGGCCAAGGAGCTCGGGCTTCCTCTGTCAGGCCGCAATTCTGAAGAGAGGCTGCTATATCTCTATGTCGCCTAACCCTTAAAAATTAATTTCAGAATCTGAGTGGTAAAGAAAAGACAGAACTTTGGAGACAAGAGGTCCTGGGTTGGAGCCCTGGCTATGTCACTAGGCTGTTTAACTCTGGGCACTGTGTGCTTGGGCTCGGTGGCTGGGGATGCAGACTGCTACCTGGCAGGAAGCAGAGGCTGCTTTCACTCTGCCCCCAGCCCTTCCCCCCCCGCCCCCCGCCCGTGGAGGGGCAGACATAATGTCTGGGTGCAGGGAGGGGCTCCTAAATGTAAATGTCACTTGAAAGTGAGGGACACGTTTATCTGGGAGTCACACAGCCCAGGCCACACGTCATTCTGGGGCCCTGTTTCCTTGGGACTTCTGCCAGGCCCACGGGGCACATGAGAGCCTTGGCCCAGGCCCAGGGAGCGAGGGACATGGTCCAGCCTGGTCAGCGCTCTGCACAGCGGCATCTGGGGGCGTGAGAAGCTTGCTGTGCTGTGTGACCCTGAGTGGGGAGGTCGAAGACTTGGTACCGACATCTGCGGTGACCTCCAAAATAATGAATTAAGAGCCCCTTAGGGCTGCTGGTGGGGAGGGGGGAGCAGGGGACCTCCTCCCAGTCACCCTGTAGCTGTTAGTGACTGTGGAAAGTTCCTGAATCACCACTGAAATGATGATTGGGATTCTGTTGGGAGATGGGCGTCCTCGCTATCATTTCCTGCTTGAACAACCTGGAAAGAGCTCCCGCAAAAGGACGATGAAGGTGACAAATCTTCCTCCAAAGCGAGTAGTCCCCAGGACCAGATGGCACTGGCTCAGCGAACGTGAGCTGCCAGCCACTTAGCTGAGATGGGGTTCCACACAGACCCCCTCGGTCCGGGCTACTGAGCACCCCCGCCACCTGCCGCGCTTCTACCCTCAGTTTAAACACAGCCGGCCCCTTGCGCACCAGGAACGGCCCCCTTTGGGAGCTGACGGCCCATGTCCTCCCACCCTCCACACGCTGCACATTGCTCCTGCCCTTGGCGACTTCGTCACTGGCCCCGTGTCCCCGTCCTTCCTTGACTCCCAGCTAATGTTCAGGTACAAGCCCAGCTCTCTGGAGGGCAGGGAGAGTCTGGCTCCTTTGGGTCCCCAGCACAGAGTGCGAGGTCTGCAGTGGACTTTGGAGTAGGTCCTCGTCAGGTGCGACCGTGGACCCCCTCTGCAGTGGGGCTGCTCACACTCTGCCTCTGCCCCCGCCTCCCCCAGCCCACTTTCCTGACTGGGGTCCGAGTGATCTCTTCGTAACACAGACCTCTCATTTCAACGCCCTCTCGATGGAGAGAGACCTTTCAAAGCTCTCCCATTCGTCACTCATGGGAGGAGCCGACTTTCCTAATGCCGCTCCTTGTGGTGGCCCCTCTGCTGCCCCATTCCTGTCCCCTCCTCCCCGTCTGCTCCTCCCCCCGCCCCCTTTGCTCCTTAGCAGTCATGGTTTTGCTTCTCTTCCACTTCCCACTGGTGCAATTTAAATCTGTTGGAACAGGATTCTGGACATCGGACTTCCCAGGCTTCCAGTCGGGCTGGTTGCCTGTAAAGTGCTCCACATTCGTTGCACCCTGGATTATACTTCAGGGGCACCTAGGTCTGCTCAGCACCATCTATGGGCTCAATGCACTGCTTCCCTCCTTCCCAGGGCACCCGCACACGGCTTTGCCCTTCCCCTGCTGAGCGGTGTTGAATCTTGGGCGATCAGTCTCCTTGGCCGCCACACACATTCATCACCGTGTGTCTTTCTGCGTCTTCCTCACGGACTCCTTCCCATCCCAGGGGACACTGCTCACCGCTGACCCTGCGGTTATCCAGCCATGACCTTGGCTCTGGTCAGCTCCCTCCCCACATTTTCCAGGCCCTTTCACTGCTGCCTTTGGGATTCAGTCCTTGACCTGACTTCTTCCCTGCACCTCACCCACCTACTCTGGACTGTGGACTTCTTCGATGGACAGGGTTCCATTCTGAAGGTGTCTTTTTCTCCCACTTAACAGGCGTCTCTGCAGCTGACAACTTCGGAGACGTTCCCTTCCACAAACACTGCGCGCCTGCCGCGCACCTGGCTCACCGGGTGAGCCACACGAAGGCCTGATCCTTCCGACCAGCTTGTCCCTCGTTTCTGATGTGGCGTTTTCCGATGAAACATAGTTTCCTGAGAATGTTTTTGCTTTTTAGGGCAATTTCTAAGTTGGCCTTTGCCCCAGCATTTTATCATAACTTTTTTTTCTAAATCAAGACATGTTGTCTGATGACCTTTGGGGAATATTTCCTCACCAGGAAGTTAAAAAAATAAAACTGCATGGCAGCATCGGTTTTGTATCTTTATTGGAATATCCTGGTAACACGAGCCATGGATTTGGGGGGCCACCACAGATGGTCCTCCTCCAGGCAGCCTGCACCCCGCTTCTGCAGCTAGCACAGGCACCATGGGGCCTCCAGCAAGGCAGGGGCAGCAAAGAGACAGGCATGAAGGAGGCCCCTGGGTTGACAAGTGGTATGCGGGCACCTTGACTTCAGCCCCGACCAGCTGAGTCTGTGGTCAGCCAGACCAGTCTTATGCCTCTGACTGCTTGGCCATGACTAGAGACCCACCTGCTTTAGACTCTTGGCAAAACTTCCCAGGAGGAGATTCGGGGGCCTTCAGGGGGAATCCAGCCAAGAGACTGAATAAGTGCTGCCATCAGGGAAGGTCATGCCTTCAGGTGTATTGGCAGACAAGCTGCATAAAACTCCTACTTATGGTCATCTAGGGTTTGGACATAAAGTGGTTAGCAGACCCAGGCAGGGCCCATGACCTCCTGAGCAGACAGGCCAGGAAGTCACAGACACCATGCATATGACCCAGCCAATGGCTCCCAAGGGCAGTTTGGGGCAGTGCACCAGGCGCGGCTGAGCAGGGAGGGCCGGGGAAGACTTCCTCAAAAGTGCTTTTTTGGCTGAGATATTGCGGCCGACAGGGCAGGAAGAGTGTTTCAAGTTGTGCAAACAGCTCCTGGCCTGGCAGGTGAACTGAACGGTAGCCACTCGAGAGACAGTTTCCTCCATGTGTGACACAGCTGGGTTTGCCTTTGCACTGGCTGTGGGTGGAGCGTAGACGGGAGGGAGGAGAGTGAGGACCGCCAGGGGCTATCAGGAAGCTGTTCCAATGGTCCTGAGAGAAGGGACAGCAGAGGGACTGGGCGAGGACAGGCCAGGTGGAGAGAATCCCAGAACTGACCCGCAGTCTTTGAAGTCTGAGACGGGGAACCCTGGGAGAGGAGTCGGTGTGAGGAGGTCAAGGGCAGCTGAGACACCCAGGTGAAGATGTTGCGGAGGCAGCAGCGGGGGGCAGCTCCCCGAGGGGTCTGGGCTCCCAGGACAGATCCATGAATGATCTACTCAGAAATAGGTCTCTGCGTCACTTCAGTTTTGAGGTTGTAAATGAGGCCACAGAGGAGAGAGATTGCTGTGAGGAGGCTCGGGGCGCAGCCACACTGATGGCCAGGAGAGGACAAGTGGGCAGGGAGGGGACGCCAGGAGAGGTTCTTGGAATGAGGGGAGGAGTGGCTCAAGGAGGGTCAGTGGTCATCGAGGAGAGTCCAGGGACACCCTCACCTCTCTGGGGCTGTCACCACCCACCTCCTTGGGTGTCTTTAACACCCTGTAAATAGGACGGGGGAGCTCACCCCTTAGGACAGAGGAGTAGAAGTACTCAGAGGGGCTCCCTGCCTTGCTCAAAGTCATGCCTCCCAGCAGAGGGTGCTGCAGGGTCAGATCCCCCACTCACGTCTGTTGCGTCCCCCCACCTCCACCCCTCCTCTCTGACACCTGGCACACCTTCCCCCGCAAGTCCACTCATGCTACAGAGTGAGGGCCCCCTGGCTCTGCTCTGAGCCCCGCTGGGTGGGCTCAGCTGAGGAAACATCTCAACCTCTCTCCCGAGAGGCGGTGTAGTGTTGTGTCGAGGACATGGGCTTAAGGCCTGGCTTTTCACCCATCGTCCTGTTTGTTTGTCCGTTTGTTCACTGACTCCTTCGACAGCTGTTTCTCCAGAGCCTCCTGTAAGCCAGGCACATGTTCCAGCTGAGTGGCCTTGGGCAGGCCCCTGCTTCTCTGAGCCTCAGTTTCCACCTCTGCAAAGCGGGGGTGGTGACCCTTGTTACAGGTGATGAGGGTTACGGGAACCCATGCAGGTGAGGTACGTCACACACAGTGGGAGCCGTGAAGACAGGTTTCCTCCCTTCCTTCCCTCCATCCTGCAGAGCCCACTGGGAGTGAGAGGCCAACGCTTTGGGCAACGCCCTGTGCTGTGCTCAGAAGGCACGGGCACACCCACACACACATGTGCACACACTCTGAACATCCCCCCGTCTCTGCCCAGAACTCAGGACCAGCACCAACGTGAGCTCAGGACCCGGAGGAGCTGGGTGTTCCCTGAACGCCTCTCTGGGGAGGCTGAGCACAGACAGGCTGCTCCACGCAGGCCCGAGGAGCCCAGCAGCCCCCAGCATGTGCTACAGGAGTCCTCAGACAAAGGCCAGGGTGCATCCTCAGTGGCTTTGGGGGCTGCTGGCCCCTTCGTGGCTCCGGGAGTTACATCCTGGTGACTGGGAGCAGTATCGTCAGTGTCCCGGGGCCGGGTCTAGACAGGCTGGGAGGGCAGTGTCCTCACTGCTTCCTTGGGTGGCATCCGCAGCGGCTGCTCCTCCGAGGGGCCTCCCTCGTGCCTGGAGGAACCGAAGGCCCCACAGACTCTTGCAGCAGCTCAGAAGGTTGCTGGAGCACACGGTGCAGGACAGCTTGGGCTTCCTGAGGAGACACAAGCACAGGTCAGGGCTGAGGTGACCACTGAGTGAGGCCAGTGGGGCCAGGGCCCAGCTGCTGGCCTCTGCTTTTTCTAAGCCGGGCCCCAGGAAGGGTGGCCAACCTCCCATGTTCCCACAATGGGGACTTCTTCCCTCAGCCCACAAGGGGGAGCATTCTGGAGACCTGGGGACCTGGTTTCAAATCCCAAGTCTGCTTCTAACATGCTGTGTGCCCTTGGTCAAGTGACTTAACCCCTCTGAGCCTCACATGGAGGTATATGAGGTTAACTATCTTTAAGAGATAATCTATTGTATATACCTTTATATATATTCTTTATCTAACTGCTTTTCCAATTCTTGAAAAGATTAAGTGTTCTAGAGTCTGGCTCATAGTAGGAGCCCAATTAATGCTTGCTATTTTTGAATCTTAATGAAATGACTCCTGAGCACCTAGCACGTCTGGCTCGAATTGGGAGAAGGGTGGGAGGAGGGACGCAGAGACTTATTCAGCCCTTGCATCAGAATCGGTCGTGAACAGCTCTGTCCCTCCATCAGAATGTGTGCCCCCAAAGGCAAGGCCCTTGTCTTCCAAACTCCTGCGGTGTGGTTGGCACTTAGTAGGTCCTCAGTTAAGGTCAATCTGATTGAAAGAGAAGGTACTGAAGGTGCACAAGCCAAACGCTTGGTAGGACAGTTTTTTTCACAAAGTATTTGACATACATTTTCAGGAAGCAGAGGATTTCCCTCACTTCCGGGCATACAAAGCTCCTTCGCCCTGTTGCCTGCTGCGATGTGGGTGGCAGACCCGCTTTCCCCGCAGTTATGTTCGCGGAGACTCCTTTCTCATTTGGACGGCGAGCCTCATGATGTTGGAGGTAAAGGCTCGGCAAAAGCTCCCGTGTTTCGGGCCTGCCTCTCCCTTTACAGCCGAGAGCAGGGCTCAGGCCGAGAGCTTATTCCGGCCATTGGATCCGGCCACACGGATGGCGTCATTTCGTTTAATTGTAGCGTATGTTCACCAGTACTTCTGTTTTCCACAAGTGATACTGCATTTCCATTTGTGGCAACAATACAAAGGTTTCTCATGGATGTCTTTCAGTGAAAACAGGGAGTTGGTGCAGACATTTAAGTGCACATATAATGCAGGTCAGAGAGGATGCTGAGCTGGACAGGAGAGGATTTGCAAGCCACTCTGGTTTGGGGAGTGCTGCCACCAGTCCCCGGCCCATCCCAGCTCGCCCTGGGCCCAAACACGGAGACACTGAACATGACATAGTGTCCCTAGAGACTCGGTCGGGTGGACCTGCAGCGCCGGGGCAAGACAAGATCCAGCCTCGGCTCTGAGGCCACGAATGCTGCCTCACTTCTCACCTCCCTGCCTGCGCCGGAGGGGTAGCTTTCCCGGTCCACTTTCAACCTGGGAGCCGTCTGTGACCTGTGCTGGGACCCACCCTGGTTCCTCTGACTGTCCCGTGAGGCTCCTTCTGGCCTCAGCTCCAGCCACTGTCTCTGAAGCCAGCAGGGGAGTCAGGCTCCCTATTCCTTGTTCCTCCCAGGTGGAGAGAGGGAGAGCTTCCCCTCAGGGTCCCTCAGATGGGAGCTGCTGATCTGGGTGCTTGACTTTGCAAGGCTTTGCAAACCAGGACACAGCCAGGGTCCATGACCGCAGCTCTCCCTGGGGGTTTGGCTGGGCCCTCCCTCCCCAGAACACCCAGCCTCCCCTGCACCTCAAGGTCACACCTCTGGCGCTCCAGAGACTGGCGTCGTTCTCTGTGCTGGCAGGGTACATATTTGACCAGGCAGGCAGGTATCTGCCCTTGCATTAACATTCCAGACGGAGCTTGGGGCCCTGATAAAGTGACTTTCACTGAATGAGTGAAATGATCAAAGACATCTCTCGGTGTCTGCATTTTCCCTTGTATGGGGCATAAAAGTGATCAGCGTTCTTACCGTTCTTAATCTCTGCAACATCTTTAACAATATTGCCCTTTCGTTCTTAATATTATTTGTGAGGTTAATGATTCATTTAGTTCTGTCAATTTTATACATTTTTGAAGCCAGTTTACTTGGTACAGACAAGTTTAGAATTATCTTCTCTCTGGTGAACTGAACCTTTAAAAATATGACCATCTTGAGTAGTACTTTTTTGCTTACAGTTCACTTTGTTTGATATGAATTTAGTTACCCATGCTTCCTTTGGTTAGTATTTGCCTAGTTTATCTTATTTTTCCTTCCTTATACTTTCAACATTTTTGTTTCCTTATATCTATCTCTTGTAAAAAAAATATTTGTTTGGATATAAAATAATCAAATCTGACAATCTTCATTTTTTCCATTGGACAGTCTGTTCCATGTCCATGTACTGTGATTACTGATCTAGTCTGATGAATTTCTTCAGTGTGATTTTGTGTTTTACATTTGCCCCTCCTTTTCTCAAATTTCTTCTGACTTTTCTTGTTTTGTCTTAAGTTGCCTTTTCTCCCCTCATTCTCTTTCTTTCTTACCATATGGATTTTACCCTGTTATAAAAATTTTGGAACAAGCATATTGAACATAATTTAACCTAAGTCCAGTGTCATGGGGCCCCCCCTTCTTTACTTAGCTTGCCATCCAAGCCACGTGAGAGTTGGGGCGAGCCCCTGAGCTGGCTTCCCACACTGTGCAGACTCCACTGCATTGTACACGTCCAGACGTCCTAGTAGGCTTAATAGCACTTGATCCCCTTCGTGGCCCCGTGGCCCATCTGCGCCCTGGGCCCTGACGCTCACATGAAGGGATTTTAACGGGGTTCTCGGAGAGCACAGAGCACAGCGCCTGCCACTTAGTGTCCACCTGTGGGAAGCACCTGTTGCTTTTACCTCCCCGTCCCCCATCCCCTTCCTCTTGGGAACAGCACATTGATTTTTCTTTGGGACCCAAACTACCCCACTCTTGGCCTATGTGGGGGGGGGTGGCGTTGCCTTCTTCTTCTTTGCCACGGCTCCAGGTGTGGCTTCAAAGGTACACACATGACCCAACCCAGCCAATGAAACCTAAGCCCGAAACTCGTTGTCGAGGCAGTAGGAAAGGGACGTATTCTCCATGGGGCCACCAAGATGGTAAGATGTCAGCTGGGAGTGCCGGTGGCACCCTGGGGAGACTCTGCCTGAGAAGGAAGCCAACACAGTGTGAAATTGAGTTGAAGGCCCGAGAAAGACACATTTCTAATGACACTGAAGCATTTGGATCCAGTCACGTTTGCAGCTGCTCTTGGTCTTTTCCGTTCTATGTGCCAATTCCTTCCTCCCACCAGTCCCGGCTTCTTTGAACTGGCTTTCCGCAACGGGCAGTGAACAGTGTCCTGACCCGTCAGATTCCCGACTCGGCGTTCTCTGGTGCTGAATCTCATCTTTTCACGTTGAGGGCCTTGTAGCACGCGTCGCCAGCGGGGCCAGGCCAGTCTCAGTGCTGCTCTGTGAGGAAGCCTCCCCGAACCCCGTTTCCTCGTTGGGGAATGGTGGTGACAGCAACCTCACGGGACTGTAGGTAGCGAGGACTTCAGATAATGGACCCCAGGCTCTTCCCCGTTACTGCGTAGTGCTGACCATGCAAATGGTCACATGCAGATGCACCGCGCGCTCGCTCTTGTGTTCGTGCCGTGGCACACGCTCTTCCATTGCTCGAAAGTCCGTCCGTGTTCTTTCCTTCCTTTCTGCTGTTGAACCTTTACTTTGGTTTCAAGATTTTGTTCAGGCATCACCTCCTCTGGGAAGCTGTCTCTGAGGTCTCCCGGGGTTACTGATTCTCTCCCAGCCCCTCAGCGCCTCTGCTGAGGTGGTTACCTCCTTGTGTTCACCGTTGGTCTAGTTGTCTGTCTCCCAGATGAAAGGCGGGCCTTGGATCTTTCATCTTCTGCCCACTATGCGGGTTTGTAATCGGTGTTCAATCATGTGTGCGACCAGTGAATGAAAAACCCAATAAACCTCCATTCAGATGGGGATCGTCCTGCCTTCTGACTCCCCAGACTCACAGATGACTGGAAGCAGAAGTGCTTCCCCTGGCTGCCTCGGGCAGCCCTCACCCCTATGTGTTGCGTCTCTTGTTGGTTTTATTTCTACAGACGCCTTCCCACAGCTGCTGCCAGCCTGGACAGCCCCGTGGGCAGGGACCCCAGGACGGCACCGTGTCAGACAGCACCTTCTGAGCGCCAGCCATGTCCTGGGTGATTGGGAGGAAGTATGGAATGTCCAGGCTGTGGGTCTCAGACGCCGCATCTCCCTTCCCAAGACCCTCTCTCTCCTCACTGCAGGATGGGGATCATTCCAGCGAAAGGCCTGTCGAAGCCATGAGATGGGATGGGAGAAGGGCGTGTTCCGGAATTCTACCAGAGCCTCTTCTGCTGCCCCCTCCCTTGTTTCTGCAGTGGGCACAGCCATTAGCTGCTTTGCCCCTGAGAGTCACCAAGAACTGGCGGTGGAGGGACTGTGCCCAGGGTCTGAGTGATCCCTGAACTCTTGCTTGCCCCGTCCCCAGCAACACAGGAGAACCGCCACAGCCTTATAGTCAGCTTCCCCAGTGCCTGGAAGCCAGGTGACCGGGAAGCTCCCACCATTTGTGAGAAGGTGGGGGAGGAAGGCATTAGAAGGGGGAGTCCCCTATCCTGGAGCCAGCCATGACCCACCAGGGGCCTTTCCTCCTGTCTTAAGCTTTTGCCAAAATCTGGGGTGGCCCTCTTCTCCGGCTAGACCTAATTTCTGATTGTTTTAAAATAAGCTACGAGGTAGAAATTTCAGGGCACCAAGTTACCCAGAGCCCAGTTAGAGTGCTGCCTTCATAAACCTGTGTTTTCTACCACAAACCAGTACTGGCCAGTGTGCAGTGATCACACGTCTGCCCTCTGCTCGTGGGAGGCATTGTTTTTCATGGCTTTCTCATAATTTTCTGGAAGTAGACACAGGGTTTGCCCATGCCAGCATCTGCCTTGAAGGAGGGGCCATGGGCAGGTATGATGGGCAGGGACATCAGCCAATCGTAAGTCCGTAAGGTGGCGCTGTCTTTCTGTCCTTCGGTAGCAAGGGTCAGAGCAAGTCGGGGGCACTTCATGCAGGGGCTTTGCAAACATTGTTTATATTCGTGACAAATAAGGCAAAACTTTCTAGAAAGGGCACCCCGGAACTCCCTTCTGATTTTTTCCCCATGACAGGGTAAATCGAGGGGTCACAGTGCTGTGGGCTCCTGGAAGGAATCTTGACTGGGGACTGCCCCGGGCACACATCCCTGAACATTGGCGGGTCACCGCTCGGGACCGTCCTGGGAGCTCGTGGAGGGAGGGGCTGGCTGTGACTCTAAGTCCTCAAGGGCCCTTCCCGTCCTCAGTGTCTGAGTTGTGCCGCTGAATGAACGAATGATCGGCAAGAACTAGCGTTTACTCCGCGCTCTCGGGCTAGGTCCTGAGCGGGGTGTTTTGCATCCTTTTTCCAGTTAACCCTCTTGATGGCGCTCTAAGGCAATCCCAGGTGTCCCATTGCACAGACCAGGAAACCGAGGCTCAGGCGCGGCCAGAGAGCAATGCCCGAGTCGCTCAGGAGCAGAGCTCAAATTTCAACCCTCACCTGTTGGCTCCCGAGTGCACGCCCTTCGCACTGCGCATGCTCCTTCACAAGGGCCGGGCTGAGTAATGAATCGACCGAATGGGACCAAGAATGAAGCCCAGAGCTGTGGAGACGGTCAGGGCGGGGTTGCGGGTCTTCAGGAACTCAGGAGTGCACGAGTGAGCGTGTGGGCATGTGCACGTACAGGAGTGAGTGTGTGTGGGCGTGCATGGGCAAGGCTGTGTGGCACAGAGCCATTCTTCCCCCGGGTATCCGGGGAGGCTCAGTGGAACAGGTGACATTTGAGTTGGGTCTGGGGCAATGGGTGAACATTGAACAAGGGTGTTGGGGCACAGTTTCTGCTCACTGATGAGGGGGCAGCATGGCTGTGGGTTGTGGTCTGGGAACAGGAGGAGGAGAAGCCGAGGAGGCAGAGGGAGAAGGGAACAGGCAGGGAGTCAGTAGCCAGAAGAGGGCAGCCCCCATGGAGGAGCTGGGGAAGGCTCTGGAACAGGGGAAGGTTGGGGATGGTCTCAGCTTGTGGCCCGGATGGGCCCTTCTCCAAGATTTCACAACCACATGGGTCACCGAGGTTGTAGCTACCAGTGGCAGTGAGCGCCCGGCCCAGGTGGGTGTGGGCGGGGGTGCGCCCCCCCGGGAGGGCTGAGGCTGCAGGGCAAAGGCTGGCGTTGGCACGGGTGTCCTCTCTGAGGCCCTCGGGGGGATGTCAGGTCGAGTACTTGCTGTGTGCTCACCCCTCAAGGTGGGCACTGCCACCCACGTCTTCACAGGCGAGGGGACCGGCCCTTCATGAGATTAAGCAACCCGACCCGGGTCACACAGCCGGGGGCTAGAGGAAGAGGGCTCTGTGCCATACTCGCTAGTTCCAAAGCCTGTGCCCTGAGCCCTGAGGGCAACTAATGACAGCCACTGGCCACGGAGCTCCTGCCGCCTGCCTGGCCCGGCTCAAAGCATTTCATAAGTATTAGCTCAGTTAATGCACACCTATTATTCTCCTTGTTCGATGGAGAAGGAAACGGAGGCACAGGGAGGTTAGGAGACTTGCCTGAGTCCACACTGCCTGCGTTACACGCTACAGCACGTCAAGCTTGTTGCTTGAAGACGCGAAGGCTTGGGGAGCCCCACTTCCACTCAACCCCTCGGCTGCCTGCCTGTCACCCACTTCCTGCTGTTGAACTTGGGCTGCCGAGCAATGACGAACGTGCTCGTGAGCTGGGCACTCAGCACTGAACTTTGACAACATCCATGTGATACATGTCACGTAGATATTCTTATCTCTAGCAGATAAGGGAAG
This sequence comes from Micronycteris hirsuta, assembly GCA_004026765.1. Classification (NCBI taxonomy): domain Eukaryota; kingdom Metazoa; phylum Chordata; class Mammalia; order Chiroptera; family Phyllostomidae; genus Micronycteris; species Micronycteris hirsuta. The sequence continues at coordinate 20,919 of PVJI01007333.1, read as the reverse complement.
CTGAGCCCAAAGAACTGCAGTCACTTACCCAGGGACTCACAGCAAGTAAGTGTGGGATTTTGAGAGAGCCTAGCTTGGCTGAACCGCAGAGCCAGAGACCCCGCTCCCCGCCCAATCCCCCCCCCCACACCCCGCTTTCACAGGGAACTAGGGTCATGCTCAGATCCTCAGATCTATCCAGGCCTGGTGTGAACCCTCCAGCAACCTCCACGTGAGACTGGCTGGATCGGCTACCCCGCCTGGCAGACTGCAAGTAGCCAGGCCCATCTATTTGATTTGGGACTTATTTGCTGTCTTTCTCTGAGCGGACGTGGGTCCTGCCTCTCTGATGGTTTCTCCTCAGCCCCTTCAGAGGCTCTCTCCTCTGCCCTATCCCCTATGCCCATCCTTAAATGTCGGTGGCCCCTCCTCTTTGCTGTCTACACCCTCTGCCCCGTCAGCACCCACAGCACTCCCAGGACCCAGCCCTTCACGGCTTAGAGCAAGGGATGCTTCCCACGTGGCTGGAGGCTGGGAAGCCAGTAGCCTGTCTAGAAAACAATTAAGCAAAGTGTAACAAAAGGCCTGAAATATCCCTCCCCTTTGACCAGTAATTCGGTTTCTAGGAGCATCCTTTCTAGGGAAATAGTCGGAAAGAAACAAAATGTTCTCTGCATGCAGATGTTCATCACAGGGTTGCCTCGCATAGCAGAAACTGTGGACACGGCGGTAAAGCACAAAAATAATCCATTTCAGACAATTCCGAGGCTCCTCGAGGCTCCTCACTCACCCTCTTTCCCACCAGCGGCCTGTCACCGGCTGGTGTCAGACACTCTCCTAGGGCCTGCACCTGTGTCTTTATTTTTCCTTTAATCCTTACAGCCACCTTGGAAGCAGGTACTAGTAACACCCCATTTTACAGATAAAGAAACTGAAGTGTGGAGAGGTCAAGTTAATGTGCCCAAGGTCACTCTGCACCCAGGCAGTCCGACCCTGCAGGCACGACCATTCCCAGGGCAGCAGCGGTTATTCATTCCTGTCACCAGGGAGTTCGTCATTGCACGGGGGCCCATGTGCCAGGTGTGTGCTGTGTCCCAGGTGGAGGGGGAAGGATATCCTTTTGAGATACGGAGGGGTTGCTGTGGCTTCTCACCCACGCTTGCCCCATCGCCAGGGCTGCCCCCTACCCTCGCCACCTGTCCCCCATTCAGGCAGCAACTGCAGGTGAGAGCCCAGGAGATTTCTTAAACCTCAAACAGAAACCCTGCTGAGACAGCTCAAGGGCATTTGGTTTTCTAGAGCCAAATGTGAGAGCAGCTCCCCACCACCCAGAGGGGCAGCGGGACCTCTAGGGGCTGCCTGGGGCAGGAGGCTAAGAGTTAGGTGCTAGAGTGGGCCCTGCCCCTGCCCCTGCCCCTCTCTTTGGGGGTGAAAACCGTGACTGGAGGTGGGGTCGGGGCTACTGGAGAGTGTGGGGGGCTCTGAAAACACAGGAAGCTGTGCCCTTCTTACTAGCTGGAAACCAGGTCAAGGGAGGGGCCCCTGCAGATGTGGCAGTGTGGAGGCTTCATGTAGCCTCTGTGCCCTAATCCTTCTCCCACAGGGGTGTAGGGGGGCCCTAAAATCCCCCAGACCAACAGTGAGCCCCAGGGTGTGGCTGGGCCTTGATGCCTGCCTGCTGGGGGAGTCCGAGGGGGCTGGGGGCTGCAGCAGAGTCTCGGGCCCCTGGGAGGATACGGTTGGTCCTCCGCAGTGCCAGGGAGAGCCCAGGGCAGGGCCCAGACGTGGCACGGGCGCTGTGGATGGAGGAGCCAGCAGGGCAGGTCTAGACAGTGGCCCAGAGGATGCCACAGGGGCTGGCCAGCCCTGGGAACTCAGCTCGTCCTGGTGAGATGGAGGTGGCGGGGGCGGAGAGAGTCTTGTACTGACTGGCTTCACAACTGAAGTAGACTGAGCTCCCCTGACCTGGAAAACGTGTTTTTTGGTCCGTGGGTGCAGGAGCAGAATGAAACGGAGAATTTCGCACCTGAGCGGACTCAGGGATGTGCTGGAAGCTTGTGTCCAGGCACAGGCGTTAATGTTCTCGGTCCTTCCCCCAGCCCTGGGAGGCAGGTGCCGTAGCTATGGGCCTCACTTTTCAGACGGGGACAAAGTTTTAGAGAAGGAAGCACTTGTCCAAGGTCGCCCAGCCAGCAACACTGTCAGAGCTCCCCCAGCAGACCAGGCACTGAATGGCTCCCCATTGCCTGTGGCTCCCCGCCCCTCTCCCCAGCCTTCACATGCTGCTCCTTTGCCTGAGTGGCACCTCCAGCGAACGGCCACTGCTGCCAGGGCTGAGCTCATCGATCGCCCTTGCCTGTACCCGTCTCTGCTTGCCTGGCGCCTCCATTAGCGTCTCCCTCCCCACACACACCCTGTGGGAGCGGGCACGAAGCGTGAGGGAATATGAATCAGTAAGACTCAGCAGCCCCTACACCGGAGACGTGTGGCCCGCTTAGGAATTCGATGTGTGGCTCTTCTCATGGCCTCGCTACTGCTCCGGGAAGTCAGGAAGGGAGTGCAGAGCTGTGACTCCGGGGGTTGTGGGCGCTGGCAGTGGGAGTGGGGTCTTGCTCTGACTTTCCATTCCCACACTCCATTTCAGCAGTAATTCAGTGTCTGTAAGTATTCTGTGTCTGCCAAGTCGGTGTGGAGAGGGCAGGCTCCCTCAGTTCCCGGGCCCTGGGGACTGCCTGGCCACCCGCCCTGAACATCTGGGCACAGGTCATGGTGGCATGTGCCCTGCCCCGGCGTGGGGAGGGCCCACGTCTCTTCCACGGCCTGTGATGCTCGGAGCCTGCTGCCTCCCTGTGCGCTGTGGCCATCTGCACGGTCGGAGCCGGCTGAGCAGACCCACCGACGCTGTGTAGAGCCGTCTGCCACTTTTTGGCAGTTGGGACAACTGCCCCTCCCACCCTTTCCATCTCTGGGCAGGGAGGAAGTGTCCTCATACCCCAGGAGAGCCTCCGGGGCTGTGGACACCGCAATGCCCAGCGGCTCTCAGGCACACACCGTCCCTGTTGTCCCCACACATTGCCGCAAACTGCCCTTGAGGGTTCACGAACACCAGCCTCACCATGAAGCGGAGAGCCTGTGTGACTCATTGCCGTTTCTCCAGAGGCAGCGACTACCCACCGAAGTCTTAGCTCTTTGACAGGCGAGGACATTGGGCTCAGAGAGGGGTATGATCTTCTCAAGGCCACACAGATGGTTGGCCGCAGAGGCAGTGAGAGGCCCAGGTCCTGTTGGCCAGGCCGGGACTCTCGGCAGCCCCGTCCTCCACCCAGTCTGCACCTCCCCTGCTGCTGGTCCCTGTGCTCACAGCTCAGGTCGTGACAAGGACATATTTTACCGAATTTGCCTCCACACTCATTAATATGAAAAACATGTTCTTCACTGCTCTTGCCAGAAGATTCTTGACACAAACACAGTTGGGGGTTTGCATAATTTCTCTCACTTGTTCAGCATTTATATGTAATTAGTGTCGAAATGGTCTCTGGAGACTGATCCAGGCTCCCCATTTTCAGATGAGAGAGACCAGGCTCAGGATCAGGGCCTCAAGCTTTGCTTAAATTGGTGCTAAGCTGCACTGCAATCCTCACAGAGAGGCATTTTTATTCCTGTTTTGCAGATGAGCAAGCTGAGGCTCAGAGAAGGCAAACCACCTGCCCAAAGCCACAGAGCCAGCAAGTGCTGGGCTGGAACTGGCACTCATTTCTTTCCTTAACACCAGGGGCTGGCAGACTATATGGTCTGTGGGCCAATCCAGCCCACCGTCTATTTTTCTTTGAAACGGTGGGGAAAAAAAATGAAGAATAACATTTCATGACTGATGAAAATGATATGGAATTCAATTTTCAGCGTCCATAAATCAGGATTTAATGGCACGCAACTGCCTCCGTTTGCTTACATACTGTCTGTGGCGGCTTCAGTAGTGGAAGGGCGTGGCTGAGTGGCTGCGACCCAGAGCATAGGAGCTGCGAGCCTGGCTCTTTGCAGAGAGCGTTTGCTGATGCCTGCCCTACACCAGGCCATCTCCCCTGGGGCTAGGAGGGTCCGCGGCCTCCTCCCTGCATGAGGGTATCAGGACTGAAGTCTAAGAGCTCCAGCGGCTGGCCAAACCCTGGGCCCTGGGGCCGGGGGCCCTGGAGAGAGGGCCTTCTCCTAATGTGTTCACCTGGAGGCACCTCGTTTTTATGGGCACATAGCTGCTAGCGTGACCTCAAAGCACAGGTCCCCTTCCTTCCCCATCACAGCCCCTGGGAAGGCAGCCACACAGCAGGTCCCATTAGATCCCATCAGAGTAGTCAGTTCCCATCAGAGTCAGAAGGAGCCAGAAGTGTAGGTGGAAAGGGCAGGGCCGAGGGAGAGGAAGGGGGGGGGGCTGGCTTCAAAGGCACAATCACAGGGAAGGGGGTGGGTGGGTAAATGCAGAGTTCTCTACCTTTCAAGTGACTCCTGGGGGGTCATGATTTATTCTCCTTGACTTTTGAGGCTGTGAAAGGCTTTCTGCCTCCTCTCCCTTTGCTCTCCTTCCCTTGACTTCCTCTCCCAGGCGGAAGGGGGGTCTCACTCCCCAAACTCTCTGAAGAGACAGAAGATGAAAAGGATTAACTCCTTGTTGTAGCAGGCCACTGGGACAGGAGGTAGGGACTAGAGACCTGGGCACCCGGTGGACCAGGACACAGCCTCAGATTGGAGCAGCCCCGTGAGCCTGCCAGGGCCGGGGGCTGCCGTAACGCCCAAGCACTTGGTAAAGGAGAAATGGGACTATGGAGGGAAGAGGGGAGGGGTGAAACAGAGGAAAAGAAAACACAAAGCAGAATAGAGAAAATACAGGAAGGAGAGGAAGGTAGAGAAGAAAGAACCTCAAAAACAGCTTGGCACAAAGGAGCCAGGTACAAAAGACCAGGCATGACAGGAAAAAGCCAGTGTAGGCAAATCTATAGAGATGGAAGGCAGGTTAGTGGCTGCTGGGGAAGGCTGGGGTTGGGGGTGATAGCTGAAGGCTACCGAGTTTCTCTGGGGGTGGCGAAAATGTTCTCAAATGATGGTGGCGATGGCTGCATGGCTCTGTGAATGCGCTAAAAGCCAGTGAATTGTACGCTTGCAATGGCTGAATTGTGCCGAGTGTGTGGAGTGCATCTCAATGAAACTATTTATATAGAAGATAGGAAATGAACAAAAAGAGGCAACATGAGAGAAAAGAGGGGAAGATGGATGGTGAAGAACAAAACGCGAGTCTGTTCAAGACCCCGTCATGTGCCAGGAGACGCGCTCCGTGCCTGTGTCCCCGGCTCCCTCTTATCCTTACGGCTCCGCAGGGTAGACTTCCACCGCTACAGGTAGGGAGAACGCAGCTCCGACCGCCCAGGGCCTCGCCCAGCACCACCCGGCTGCTGTGTGGCGGGGCCAGGACTCCCACCGCGCTCCCTAATTTCCACGCTGAGGCAGGAGAGCACCCCCTCAGCCTTGTGGTGCGACGGCCAGGCCAGGCGAGGGCACAGGCACCAGGCAGCCAGCAGGATTTGCTGCAGGAGGGCAGCTGGGCCCCTTAGTTGGGGGGTGGGGAGCAAACTGTTCTGGGTGCCTCTGCAGAGAGCGCTCCCAAAGGCCATAGGGAGAGCTGGAGTCGGAGTGCCGGACAGCCAGACTGTGTTGGAACCCGAATGACACCAGTAAACCAACCTGAGCTCTTGCAGGGCTGAGTTACAGGAAACTTCCTTTCTGAGCAACAGCTGCGGCTTTCCCTCCTATGGTGTGGGGGCCTCGTCCGCCTGCCTGGACTGGACTTCTAGCCGAAGAGCAGTCAGCTCCACCGGCCCCTGGGCCCCCGGCCTCTGGTCCAACTAGGCAGTGTCTGGGGACCCCATCCTAACTCATGGCACTTCCTGTGCTTTTGGCACAGGTCTCCTCACCTTCCTGGGTTCATCTGTGACAGAGCGAGGGGAGGGGCCTCCTTCTCCTCTGAGACTCTGGCACTCGGAGTCACGGCAGCGGTGGATTCTGCTGTGAGGCCTGCCCCTGATGCCAGTAATTTGGAGGGAGGCCCGTTGTAACACCCAGTTTAGAAAAGGGGAACCAGGAACTTCTGAGCTCCCATTAGGTTCCTGGAACTCCCCGCTTTGAGACTTGGTTTCCTGATCTCTATAGTAGGTGCAGTATTAGTTACTGCTCAGGGCTCTTGAGGACCCAGAACAAGGTACTGGAGTCATTCATTCATTCATCGAACAAATATTGCTAGGCTTGTCTCATGCCAGGAACAGCGCTCGGTGTTGTGGATACAGCAGGGAACATCAGAGACCCGGGGAGGTCTCTCAGGGAGCTCACTGTCTGGGGGAGCAGACATCGAACATACAGGATGCGCCAGGGGGGTAAGAAGGTCCAGAGCACATGGGGTGCAGGGCCTCGGTGTTCAGGATAAGAACTTGGTGTTTTATCCCGTGTACATACTGGTTGGGGGCAGTGCCTACTCCCCTTTACGTTGGGAACTGTTCTCTCTGGCTGCAGAGGCAAGGAAAGCAGACAAGGCAGAGCTGGAAGTGGGGTGGGGGCTTTCCTCCCTTTGTACCTCTTCTCCTGAAGTCTTTCTTAAGCCCCGATTCCTGGCACCAGGCATATCAGAGCTGCAGGCACAGGGCCTCTGTGGGAATGAGGAAGTGCCACACCCCAGGGAGACTGCTGCTGTGCCAGAGATTTGTGAATAGTATCTCCTTGCCTTGGGAAATTATCCAGAGCCAGTGAGTACTGGGAGGAGAAGAACTCAAGAGCCCCGGGCAGGGGTCCAGAGATAAGGGTCTACTCCCAGCCCCTCCTGAGCTCGCTGTGGGCCTCAGATAAGTCACTGGCCTCCCCATGCCTTCGTTTCCCCATCTGGTAGCTGTGCATCTGGGCCAAATTCAAGTCTAGGCAGCATTTCATCACGGGAGGGGCCCAGGCTTCGGGGTGAGGTGGCTCGGGCTCGAATCCTAGCGCTGTCACAGGGGAGGCTGTGTGACCCGATGTTGGCTGCTTTGCCTCTGGAAGCCTGATGCTGGCCGGGGCTGCACTTTGAGAACCCCTGTTCTCGAATAACACTCTTCAGAGATAGGGGCCTCTGCTTCGCTCACCGCCGCGCCCCAAGTTGTGCGGGCGTATAGCAAATGCTCCGTGAGTGCTCGGGAATCAATGGACGCTCTCGAGCGGTTCGTTTTGGCAGGGGCAGAAGAGGTGGAGGGTCCCTGGGGGCTGGGGGTGGTGGCGGTGCTCGCTGAAGTGGTCAGGGCTCTAACGACAGGCTAAGGGGCTGGAGCGTGTGGTGGCTGAACATGCCCCAGAGAGGCCCCCATCCTCATGGCGGAAACCTGAGGACGTTGCCCTAACACAGCAAAAAGAACTTGGCATCTGTGATAAAATGAAGGACTTTAGGATGGGGAGGTTATCCCGGATTCTCCCAGGGGCCCTAAATGTAATCCCAGGTGCCCTGTTGTAAGAGGGAGGCAGAGGGAGACTGGGCTGTGGGGGAGGAGATGTGAGGAAGGGGCCAGGAGCCAAGAAGTGCGTGCAGCCCACAGAAGCTGGAACAGGCAAGGAAACGGGTTCTCCTCTGGAGCCTCCCGAGGGAGCCAGCCCTACCAACACCCGCTCTCAGACTCGAGGCCTCTGGCACCGTAGGAGAATGAACTTGTGTGTTTTCAGCCACCAGGCTCATGGCCATTGGTTACGGCAGCCCCAGGAAACTAACATAGCTTCTGTCCAGTAGAAGCTTAGGTTACTGAGCACAGAGAGAGGCTAGGGGCTGGGGATCGGAGAGGAGGCACGGGAGGCTGTCCAGGGCAGAGGTGATGAGGAGTGGGGTGAAGGAGGCCAGCTGGGGTCAGGAAGAGGCAGACAGAGCGTCCTGCTGGGGAGGTGGCTGCTGGTTAGCCACGGGTCAGCTGGGCCTCCCTCTCTCCTGAGTCTCCTCTTGGCTGACCACACTACCACCCCAAGTGTAGGCCCTTGGAATTCTCAGCTCAAGCAGATACCTCAACTCCCTCAAAAGTAACAAAGTTCTTAGGCCAACACTTGTTTTTGTTCCCAGAAGGACAGCAGGAAGGACGTGCTATGGACATCAGGGAAGCTGAGAGTCCCCCTTAATGGAGGGACATTCAAGGTTGCAATTGCCTGGGAACCTCAGTGGGAAAAGCCACCTCTCTCTGTCCTTGGCCTGCTGCACCGCCACCGCCATGTCCCTCACCCCATGTGAGGCCCTCCAGCTGGTTCCCCGTCCCCCTCTGCCAAACCCCTCTGTCCACTGCTTCCCTGGGGTGCTCCACAGCTGCTGTGTGGGGCGCAGGCAGGCTCTGCCTCTCAGCTGACCTCAATGGGGGGTGTCTTCCTAGGCCCCCACCCATGATGGCCGTGAGGATCAGAGGCGCAGGTGAATGCTCACACCCTGCAGCGTGCCGGGCACCCACAGGGCAGTCAGGAATGGGGCTGCTACTTCTGCTGATGCTCAGGCCTTGGTGTTGGCTGGCTCACCAGTCTGTGCCACTTGGGCCATTTAATGGACTTCTCTGAGCCTCAGTTTTCCCATCTGTAAAGTGAAGACTGAACAAATATCTCCTTTACTGGGTCGCGTGGAGGGTGAAATGAGGCCGCAAGTCTGAAGGGTCCACCACCACCCTGGATGAATGGTCTTCCTCGTCCTCATTCAAGGCTCAGCTCAGAGGTCTGCTACCTGACACGGGCTGCTCCGGTCACGTGCCACCTCACCTGGTGCTCAGCCTTTCGATCCTCGGCACGTGCTACCCTGAACCACGGCCAGTCTGCTCATCAGCTACCCCCCATCAGCTACAGGTGGCATGGGGTGGGGGGCTTGGGGCTTGCTTTTTCTCCCTTTGCACCCTTCGCCTCTGGCACAGGGGTGGGGATAGGATGCCCTCACAGAATGATCTATACATAGAAACAATGGTACAATTGTAAACCTGGCAGCTAGTGGTGCCCAGTGAGTGATAGCTCTTGTTAAGTGCTTACTGAATGTTTCCCTAAGGATTAGGATAAAGCAGCCTATTAACCTGGAGGTCACGTAGGTAAGAGCAGGAGGAAGTGGTGTATATGACTAGACTGAGTCGTGTTGGCACCTTCTTGAGAGTCCACACCACCCAATTTGCTCTTTGTTTGCTTTGTGAACTGTATTAGCTTTGCACTTGAGGCTGCTGCCTGAATGAGGGAGTCAGGCAGGACATGGATGGGCATGGTACCCACCAGGGCCAGGCATTATGGAGAGTCACCTTCAGGTGGCTTTGAGGGTGGCTTTGAGAGGGACAGTCTAGAGGCTGGGAGGAGGCTGGAAGCAGAAGGTTAGCAGTGGGGCGGTGGGAGGGCCCCAGACTCAAGTCTTTGGGTGGCAAGACACTCCACACCCGGGGGCTGCAATGACCAGAGGAGACATGAGGCCCAGGAGTCTAGTTGGGCAGTTTCCCCCCACAATGATCCACAGAGACCAGAACCCCAAGGGTGTGGGTTTGCGGTGTCCAGCCCAGCTTTTCTTGAGACCGAACATGTACCCAGAGGGGTCACAAGTCTGCTGGCATCCCTTAACTCACATATACTCAGGCGACTCTGGGAGGTGAGCAGGGCAGGCTGCGTGAGGACAGACCTCATGCTCTATGAGATGAGGAACCTGAGGCCTGAGAGAGGCGGGGACTTGCTCAAGCCAGAGGGAGTGAGGGCAGAGCTGAGGAATGCTCAGCATGTCATTTCTACATCCCTGGTGCCTGGCCCAGTTCTCAGCCTGTGGTGGGAAGATCATTAATGCTTGTGAGTGAGTGAGTGAGTGGCTCGGTTACACAGACCAGCATTCTGGGGTGCAAAGGCATGGTCTGTGGGAGAGAAGGACAGGGACACTTCCTGAGCACGTCTGTGGGCCAGGTGTCCTACCAGCATATTGTCATTCACTCTCCCAGCTCACCCAGACCTTCCTCCCCACTCGGAGAGTGGGTGTCTCTGAGCCCTCAAGTCCATGGTGTAGGTCTCACCGAACACCCTGAACTGGCTGTGTCACCGATAAGCCTAAGTCTCCTGATCCTGTTTACTTTTCAGCTGGGATACCCCTTGGAGACGAATCCTGGGGCATCCTTTCTTTTACATCTCCTGCTCCCTGAACATCCAGTGATCCCGAGCCTGTTTTTTCATAGCCGGGATTCTGCTCCGTTCTCTTCTCTCACGGGCCAGCACCCCAGGCTCCTTCACCGATGTCCCGACTCCTCCTTCTCATCCACATCTTAGGGGCAACCAGAGCCCTCTTTCCAAAGCACAGAGCTGCCTGGGTCACCTGCCTTGCTTCTAACCCTTCCGTCTTCCCCTAAGGCCCGTGGTACACTGTCCAAGGCCGTGCCTTCCTGACTTGGTCAGTCCTCTGTCCCCTCTGATTTGCACACCCCCAGTGTAAGCTGGTGCATAACAGGTGTTCAGTGGACCAGCTGGATTTCTCATTCCTCCCCCAGGAATCGGCACTCATGCACGGCCACCCGAGGGATGTCACGCAGGGTTTAGGTGAGCACTTACGAAACAACTGCTAGCTGAATGGTAGGGTTGGGCCTCGAACTTAGGATTTCTGATTGTCAGAACACTGCAGCTAGAAAAAAGGGCCCACACATTCTGGATTTGGGGCCCTCTGCCCTGGTCCCAGCTTTGTGGCTCTGGGCAAGTTGTGGTCCTTTTAAAGCAGAGGTAAAACATTTCGCCTTGGGGGGCGGTGGGGACTATGGCACAGCATGAGGCTCGCCAAGTGCTCACGAAGAGTGCCTGCACCTTGTGAGCAGCGACTGCCTTCATGGTCACCATTAGTGGGGCCTCTCCCTGTGCCCCTGCCTGGGCACAGATAGCCAGGGAAGTTACCTGTCTGTGGTTCCACGAGGTGCTGTGACCTCTCTCCCACTCCACACCTGGAGCTTCAGGGGCTTCTCTTCCTGCTTGCTGCATTCTTGGCTTTGAGTCCTGCAGAGCCGAGAGTTGTCAGACCCCAGAGCAGGGTCTTGGACGTGGTGGCCGGCAGACCCACAGCGGAAGAGCTGCTGGTACGCCGTGCGGAAGTCTCTGTTCAGAGCAGCGTACAGGATGGGGTTGAGGGCCGAGTTGGCATAGCCCAGCCACAAAACGACGGCTTCAGAGACCTTGTTGATGGCATCATCCCCTCTCAGCCCACGGTAGACAAACACGGTGAAGTAGGGGAACCAGCAGACTATGAAGGCCCCCATCACAGCAGCCAGCGTCACTGTGGCTTTGTGCTCTCTGAGGGTGGCTGCCTTCCAGGAGCTGATGTGATGGATCCTCTTGGCCTGATCCCGGGCGATCTTGAAGATGCGGCAGTAGGTGATGCACATGACCACTAGAGGCACGTAGAAGGTGACCAGCCCGTCCACCAAGCCGTACACCATGTTGACCTGAACTTTGCAGGACAGAATGGTGGAATTAAACCCGCTTCTCTCGTTCCTGCTGTTCCACTCCAGGTGGATAGGCAGGAAGGACAAGGTGATGGAGACAGCCCAAATTAACACCAGGGAGATGCCGACCCGGGTTGGGGTGACCAGCACGGGGTAGTGCAGAGGGTCTGTGATGGCATAGTACCGGTCAAGGCTAATCATGAAGAGGTTGAGGATGGAGGCTGTGCACAGCATCACGTCCAGGCTGGTATAGATATTGCAGAAGACCTTGCCAAAGTTCCATGTGCAGGACAGCTGGTAAATGGCCGAGAAGGGCAGTACCAGGAGGCCGAGGAGCAGGTCGGTGATGGCCAAGGACACGATGAAGCAGTTGGTCAGAGTGCGGAGCCGGCGGTTCAGGCCCACGGCCAGGCAGACAATCACGTTGCCAGCGATAGTGATGAGAATGAGGGCAGCGAGGGCCACGCTAACAGTGATTTTGAACGTGGCAGAGTCTAGACAAGAGGAAGAGTTTGTGTTGTTGAGCTCCATCCTGGGACCCCGAGGCACCTTCCTCTGCCCACAGCCCCTGGCTGCTTCTCTCCCAGCAATGCAGTGTGTCAGTTATGCCAACGGCGGGGCTCCAGGCTGCCCAGCAGAGCCAAAAGGAAGTGCCCAAGCGTGGGGAGGCTGCAGTGACCGACTCAGTGCTGCCTTTCTGCAAATAAATAGAGCAGTCTCCTAGGAGGTGCTGGGCGTGAGTGCAACCGGAGAAGACGCAAAGTTGGTGGTTGAAACTCCAGTCCTCGGATCGCCCCCTGCAGAGCTGGCTTCCTCCTGGGGCTGGAGCAGCTCTCCTCCCTCCAGGTCCTGCATAGAGACCGAGGCCCTGGAGCGTTTGTCTGGCAGTGGCTTTGGTTTTATGCGGGAGGGATCATGTGGAGACGCGGCTGCATCCTTCTCCATAGCTGGCGGCTGCTCCCACCCATGGGACAGGGGTCAAGGCCCTCTGCGTCTGCCTCTTGGCAACACTGGAGAGCAGGAGCTGAAAATGCAAAGGTTGAGCATTGAGCACCTTGAAACCAGACCAAGAGAGTGACCTGATTCATGATGGTTCCCTCTAGACCTTGACCTCCTTGCAAGATACCAGGAGGCCAGCGTAAGTGCCTCCTCTGAGGAGGCACTGTGTCAATCAGGATATGCAGTGGAGGAGGAAGGGAGTCGGGATGCAAGGGGGCTGGACCACAGGTCACTGTGCGAGGTATGGTTGGAGGAAGTGTTTCTACTGGAGAAAGAAAGATCTAGACACAGGCCCCAGGCTCCACGAGGCAGGCTGCGTCTGACTGCTTAGTGCTGGTTCCCCACGGGTAGGCATTAAGACTCTGATGGGTAAATCGTAAAGTGAATGAATAAGTAAACAAATGTAATGAATTTGCTCTGAGACACTGCAGAGAACAGTTGCTGTACAGAATGCTATCGGACCCTAGATCAAGGGCCAACGCGCTGTTTTGGGAAAATATTTTCTGCTCCGTGTCCCACATGGTCTCTGCTGCAGCGACCCAGCTCTGGCACCCTGGAGGGAATGTCACCTCCACAGCCAGGCACGTGAGCAAGCAGACCTGTGCTCCCAGGAGACTTTACTCCAGGCAGTGACCTTTGAATTTCGTGTGATTTTCACGTGTCACAAAATATTTTTTTAAAATATTTTCTCCAACTCTATACGACTATTTCCAAACTATTGAAAAATGTAAAAGCCAGTCTTAGTTCACGGGCAGCACAGAACCAGGCAGAGGGCCGGGTTTACTGCCATCGAAGTTGGCTAACCGAACCCCAGCGGACCCCTGCTCTGCCCACCTCTCTCAATCTTTTCTTATTTGGCAGCTCACGTGGTCCCACATCCAGGTCAGCTGGTACAGAACGCATGAAATCTCTTGAATGGCTGCATAACTGGGGCCGGCCACAGTTTATCCTCCTGTCAGGGGTATGTGGGTGGTTTCCAATCCCTTCCTCCCTGTCTTCCCATCTGGTCCCGCTGCAAACATCACTTCACTATAGCGGCTGCACCCACAATGCCTCTCGGTGAAATCTCAGAGATTACCTCCTAGTGGTGATATTCTATGACCCCAGTGGCTGCAAAACATGCTTAAGGCCCTGCTTGATCGCTGGACCCTTTCATGGGAACTCCTCCTGATTTCCCCCAGCACTGACAGTCTCCTGGGCTCCAGGAGTGTGCAGAAATCCAGTCAACAGCGGAACCTCTCGGAAGCAATCTAACCTCCATGTGACATAATTGAAGCCTCTCCCAAGCTCTTGCTTGCAGTGGTTCTGCACCCTGAATGTGAGAAGCATCATTTAATCGTAACCACTGTCTTGGTGTAGGGATCACGGCTCCTGGTCACCTTCTGCTGCTCCAGCCAGCTCAACCACTCGGCCTCACGAACTGCACCGCTGGGTGCTATTTTTAGAAGATCTTTTCATTACATAAAAAGCCCAGACAGCATGGCTCTCACCACCACACTCAACTCTGGGAATGTAGCAGCAAGGGTATTTTTTTTTTTGAGGATCCTTATTTCTGATCAAAATATTCTCTGAGTTTCCTTAACAGTGCAGTAGAGGTATTTTGGCACTGGCCCAACGTTTTAGTTAATGTTTGGGGGTTTTCCAAATGGAGTGAACTGGTGTCGTATATAATGAGAAATTCATTCCTCCCTCGTCCTTCCCTCCCTCCTTCCTCCTTTTTCTCCCCTTCCTCTGTTCCATTCAGCAAATACTTTTCAGAACCTCCAATGTGCCAAAAGCTGGTTGCAGGTGGTGGGGGCACAGTGATGACCAAAATATCAGTGGTTCCATTTTCACATGAGAACCACATCTGCTGTGTTTCTATTCTGCAGCTCAGGTACCAGAAGTTTCTGGTGACCGTTTGCATGGAGCACTGTCCATCCCAAACCCCATAGATAGAACAACTGCCGTTAGAGGACCGTGGCTCCCCCATGATCATCGTCATCATTGTCACCATCACAGCCAACATAAAAAACACTTCCTTGACTTCCCTTTCAAACTTACAAAGCAATGACATGCTTATTGCAATAAAACAAGTGTCCTGAGGTATACAGGCGGGGCCAACTATCTGGATGTCTCACACCCGAGCCCTCATGCCCGGGAGGTGTCTATTGCCCACTGTCGGGTATGAGGGGTCCCTGCCCTCTCTGTGCCTCTGCGTGGATGCAGGCACACACAGGACACTGTTACATGCACACTGTGCACAGCACTGGCGACCTTCCTTAACCTCTTTAAAAATCACCATCATACAACGGACGCCCTTCCAGGTCACTCAGATCCCACTCACCCTCCTGGGAAACTAGGCTGTGGCAATTTGACGACTACTGGGCAAAGATGGAAAAAGAAGGACATGTGGCGGACACTTGGGTGTCCATCAGCAGGGGGATGGTTCAGCAAATCATGGCAGGGAGGACAGTCTCGGGCAAGGCAATATCACGTGTGTTAGGTGAAATGTCATTTCACCCTCGCGACAGGGAAATCGCTGCTCTGCGTCACAGCTGAGAAGAGCGAGGCTCAGAGAGCCCGAGGGACAGCACACACTCACGAGTGGCCAGGGAGCCTGCATTCAGACCCGGCTCGCACTGCCGCAGGCAGGGCCCGTTCTTCGGTCGGACTTCAGTGCGTCCTCCCAGCTGGGTTTGTCTCTTAGTTTTGCCATGCGGGCAGCTGGGCCTGGCCCCAGGTGCAGCACTTCTCACTCCTACCCTCGCTGTCTCCTTCACCTGCAACCCCCCGTTCATGTCACCCCCTCTCCTTTCAAGGCCCAGCTCAGATGCCTCCACCTTCCCAAGTGCTTGGAGGCAGGAGCCTGTTCTTTGTACCAAGTTACCCTGTCAGTACCTGCTGCCTCGTGCGATTAATGCAGCTCTGTGTCGGCCTCTGGCAGGGCCTGAATGTTGGCCACGTCTCTCCACACCCCGTCCACCTGTCTGTCTGTCCATCCATCCATCTACCCGAGCATCCGCCCATGCAGTATTTCCTGTTGGCTGCATAACAGGAGTGTGCACGTGTGTGGTGTGTGGGTGTGTGGGTGTAGTCCCCTTGGAAGCTGGAGGGTGCTCCCCCTGGGACACAGTGGGTCTAGTTAGTATGTCTAACTGGGTATGAGAAAATGGGCCTATTCTTTCCAACATTTTATAGTGAAAACTTTCAAACACACACACACAAAGTTGAAAAAAACAATACAGTGTACATTAGACCTTGTCCAACTGTCCATGCAGATTCGGTAATGATCTGTTCTGTGTGTGTGTGGGAGGAGAGGAGGGGAAAAATGTGTGAAATTCAGCACAGCAGGCTTCTGCGCCTTCCTCTCCCCACCGCAAAGGCTGACCGCAGGGGCTGCGGGTGCGTATGCCGCACTGCTTCCTCTTACGTGTTCTCATCTCTGCCTTAACAGCCTTTGAAAGGGCACTTTCCGGAGAATTCTCTGCCCCTGGGGAGGCTTCTGACATTTCCCGACAGTCTTCACCCGGCAAACGCGGTCATAACACGGGGCCTTGGCCAGCGCAGCATCTGCTTCGTGCTGTGTCTCTCAGAGGCTGCGCTGGCCAGTTAGCCCTCAGGTGCGGGGCTAAGGACAGCTGCAGTGGAGTGTGTTCAGTGTGCTAGATGCACACGCAGGTGTGTGTGAACATGCCTGTGCTGGGCTCTGTGCGAGGAGTCTGCTCCGACCACTATGCCTTGGGCGTCTCTCTGTATAGATCTTGGCGTGGCATTCACGGGGCTTTGGGCCCTGGTTCTGTCTCAGTCTTTAGCCTCAGCTCCTGCCTGCTGCGTGCCCTGTAGTGTCCTAGAACAACACTTTGAGAAACACAGCTCTGGTGGCATTTAATTCCTCCTGGTTTGGAAAGGACCAGACCCATTCTGATTCTGTGCCTTTGCACGTGCTCTTCCCACTGCCTGGAATGCCCTTCCTCCTTTCCATGCTTGGTGAGCCCACACTCTTCCTTAAAGACCTGGCCTCTTCCATCACCTCCTCCAGGAAGTCTTCCAGAGGTTCTTGCTCCATCCTCTCTCACTTCCATCTTCCACTTGCACCTCTGACAGAGCCTTGTGCTTTCTGGGATGCACAGGAAGGAGGGACTCCTTAACCCCACTGGATAGAATTCTGGGTTTTCAGGGCCCCAGGAAAACTCTCCTCCTAGTGGAGTCCTCGATGATTCACCATCAGAATGTTTCTCCCCAGGAAGTGAGTTGCGGTGGGTGGTATCCGGGATACCATTTCCCTCCTGGATCCTGCTATCCAGCAGCAAGAAAAATGGGGGCTCGGAGGGTCAAGGGTCACCCACCATCAGAGGTGTCACTCAGAGGCAAACTCAGGTCTGCCCAATGCCCCAACTCCCCTCTCACTGCTTCTCACGAAATCCTAGACAAAATGCCCCTTACAGAATGTTCTGATTGCCAGCTACAGGGGTGAGGCCATCTAGGAATGTAGCAGTTGGGGGCTGGGGTCTCCTCCCCATCAAATTCAATGAGCAGTAAGTCCAGCACTTTCTTTTCCTTTCTCACTGGGCAGTGAAATGAAGTTCCCTTTCTGGTTGAATTACGTGAGCCTGGGCACAGTCCTCAGGGAGCTGGCAATCGTGTAAACAGCCAGCATTCAGGGCAATCAGTTAGGCTCCTTTGATTGGGTTTCTCACTCGGCCTGAAAGATGAATCCGATTTTTCTAAAGGCAGTAACTCCCAGTAGGAAAAGAAAACGGTATTCATCAGGCAACACCGTGCACGAGGCAGCTCTCAGCGGTTCTGAGAAGTAGGGATTTGGACCCGTATTCTGTAAAGATTAACACTCAGAGAAGCAAGGAGAGCCCCAGGGGTGGAAAGCAAGGACTTCGGCGTTGACCGGGTCTGGGTTCTAATTCCGGGGCTGCCATTCAATAGCAGGTGACTGTGGGCACGTTACTGCAAGCTCTTTGAGCCTCGGTTTCCCCATTTGTAAAATGGGAGTAGAAATGTATCCTCCTTCACGCGGTGGGTGTGGAACTGCAGAGGGTGAAGGTATGAGAAGCAGCACCTGGCACGTGGTCGGTCATATGCAGATGGTTTGAAAGTGGCACACATTCAGTAGAAATCATGCTTCTGGTTTTGGGTTTCGATCTGTTCCTGGGTTAACGATATATGGTCGACACCCTCTCCTGGTGCTGGACAGCAGCCACGAGTGCAGCCCAGGGACAGCCCTGCGATCACGAGTAAACAACCGACTCCCGTCTACAGCGTAGCATTAAGTGCATTTTTGAGTTGCAATATTTTCAATCTAACGATGGTTTATTGGGATGTGACCCCACTGTAAATGGAAGAGCATCTGTGTTTCATAATAATAAAGATGTTATCTTTATTATTGTCCAAAGCCACCCTCCTGTCATTGTGGAATGCCTTCCACGCGCAGACACTGTGCTGGGTTCTGGGGCCCAGCGGTGAGCATGGCAGACACCCCTTGGAGCTTCTCTTATGGTGGTGGAGACAGGCAATTGCACAGCAATGTGTAATGGGGACCAGAGGGGGGGGGTCTGGTCTGGGGGATACTGAGGCTTCCTGAGGCAGAGATATTTGAGGGGCAGGGGGTAACTCAGTGCAGATGGGGACATGCAGGTTCCAGACAGGGTGAACACCCCTGAGAAAGCTTGGAGGCAGAGATGGTAGGTTTTAACACTGGGGAGGGAAATGTGATGGAGGCGAAGTGGCTGGAAGGTAGGGAGGGGCTCTGGGTCCTGCTCGCCTGCTGTACCCCAGGGGTTGGATGTGGCAGCTCAGAGGGGGCCTGAGCCAGCTCTGCTGGGCACCCCAGTAATCCCCATGCCCTGGGTCCCTGGGAAGCAGTTTCCCGTCTTCATGAGCCGTAACTTCTCAGCACTTTCTGCCTAGAATTGGCTGTTTCACGTGTTCTGAATACCTGGGGCATCAGAGGGGCCCCCAGCAGTGGCCCCTTGGGAGCTCTGCCCCCATTGGGAATCCCACATGGGTCCCAGAAGTGGGGGCACTTGTGCCTTTAGCTTGTCCTGCAGAGAGAGAAACCATCCTTCAGGCTTCTCACGGAAATGACAGGATTCTCTGCACTCACAGCACGAAATACTTCCTCCTTCGCAATATCAGCGCTTCTTCCACCTTTGTGGTTGCAGACCTGTAATTCCCTGCAATGCACTAGGTGTTGCGTAAAAGTCTTGCAAGACAGTGAAGGACTTCGAGTTGCGGCTGCTCACGAGAGAGAAAGACCCGGCCCCCCAGGGGCCTGAGCTTTGCACCCACCCTTTCATTTCTTCCGAGCCACCTGGGGCCAAAGCCCAGGGCCATTCTCAATGGCGGCGCCTTGTTCCGCGCCTTCAGCCCCCTCGGTGAGCCCCTCTGTACAGCTTAGCGGTGAGCATGGTCTGGAATTTGGGGCGGGTTCTGGGCCTGCCGCTCTGGGCCTAGGTTGGGTCGAGCCCCACCCAACCCTGAAAAGTGTGCCCTCAAGCCCTGAGCAGGACACTTTTTGATGAGGAATGTCATCGCCACAGCATCCCAGTGAGGCCTGGACCAGAAGCCAGGACACTGCTGTGCACATGCGGATGATTTCGTGTCTCTGTGTGGCAGAGGTTATTATTATTCCCATTTGACAGATGGTGCAACTCAGGTTCAGAGAGGTTAAGTCACTTGTCCAAGGCCACACAGCTGGTAAAGAGGCAGGCAGGGCTTTGAAACCAGGCCTGGTTCCACAGGGCTCTCAGCGTCTAGAGCCACCCATGTACCCCCACACCTGAATACATGCACCTGGTCTAGTTCATTCCCTGGTGGCGGTGATGACATCTGGTGATGACACATTCCCTGAGTTATTGTTTGCCTGAGAAAGTCTGTATCTCCCCTTCATTTTCTAAAATTGAGGTAAAAGTCATACAGCCATTTTAAAGTGCACAAGTCAGTAGCATTCAGTTCCTCTACCATGTCATGTGCCCTCCATCTCTGTCTGGTGCCAGAATGTTTTCATCCCCTGAAAAGGAAACTCCATACCCACGGAGCTGTCACTCCCAACCCTTCTTTCCGTGCTCCCTGGCCGCCACCAGCCTGGTTGATGGCTCCATGCACGTGCCTGTTCCAGATGCGGTGGGCACCGTGTGTGTGTAAGCTGGGAAGTGTGGGCTGAGGGAGGTCCCTGACTCTCTTTCCTACCCTCCGCCCTCCCCTTCACCCACCTGGGTGCTCAGGCTAAGTTTTGTCCCTAGGCGTCATCCTTGATGACTGTCCTGTCCTCATTCCCACACCCAGCCAGTCAGCAAGGCTGGGGGCCTCCGCCTCTGAAATACACCTCTCTTGGATGTGGCTACTCTCTTTGGCTGTTGCCACCATCCTGGTCCTGCTCTGAGCCAGCACCACCTCGTGCCTGGACGTCTGTGACTGCCCTCGATCGGCCTCCCTGAGCTCCCTCTAATTGCTCACCCCCTCCCCGCTTCTCTCTGGCCCACACTGTCCCGTTCCACCTTCCCTGGGGCTCAGGAGCCCGTTGGGATCTGCGCCCCACCTCTCTGACCTCCGGCTTCTCCCCAGGCCTCAGCAGGTACCTGGCCACGCAGACCTTGCTCCTGTGCCCCGGACAGGCCGGCATTCCGCCTCGGGGCTCTGTCGGAGGACCGCCGCTGACCCGGGCATCTGTGTCCATGTGGTGGCACAAAGGTCAGCTCCACAGAGGCGTCCTCCTCAGCCCCCAAGGCTGACCAGCCCTGCCCCATTCCTCCACCGGGCCGTCCGTGTGCACCATTGTCCTCCCCGCTCTGGAATGTGGGCGCGAGGGGTCGGACTCCCCGCTGCAGGCACTGCCTGGGGCTCTGTTAATGTTCGTACTTACTGGGCTGACTAAATGCATGTCGGAAACAACCATCAGAACAATGTAATGTTCCATTTGCCAGGCACTCTGAAAGTGCCAGGCGGTACTGTAAGTGCTTACATACCGGTACTTTGTGCCACTTAATCTCTGTGACAGCCCTGTTATGCGGACACCATTAGTCATTTCCCTTTTGTAGGTGAGGAAGTTGAGGGTTATGGTATTCTGTGACTTGGCCAAAGTCCAAGGACAGCAGTGGTTGTTGGCACCCGTGGGAAAGGGCTGGGGAGGGAGTTTTCAGGGCAGAGGTTGGACTGGGCCATATGAAAATCCTGCCTTCGTCCTTCTGGGGAAGCTGAGGCCCTAGTTGCCTGTGTTTGCTGTGAAGCCCAATTCTCTGCTGCCAGGGGGTGGGGGCCCGGGAGGAAAGGGCCCTGGGCTGGCAATCTGGACCAGAGTTTGAGTCCTGGTGTGACTCTGAGTTGCTCTATTACCTCTAATAAGTTCTATTGCTCCAGTTTCCTCAGCAGAAAGGTCAGGGGATGGGCTTAGAATCTCAAAGGTTTCTGCCAGAGAGAGAGAGAGAGAGAAGAGAGAGAAAGAGAGGGAGAGAGAGGGAGAGAGAGAGAGAAGAGAGAGAGAAGAGAAAGAGAGAGAAGAGAG
>PVJI01007332.1:0-79215 GCA_004026765.1 Micronycteris hirsuta | reverse complement strand
TTAAAAGTGATACATTTTTTCTTTTTAAAATTGACCTTGTGCGGTGAGTGGGAAGAGAGAGAGAGAGAGGAGAGAGAGGAGAGAGAGATTTGTTGCATCCATTGGTTGCTTCTTGTGTACGCCCTGACTGGAGATGGAACCCACGACCTTGGCAAATCCAATGACACTCTCACCAACTGAGCTACTCAGCCACAGCAGAAGACAGATTTTCTTTTTAATTTAAAAGGCGCCATTGAGTTATTTTGAAAGAGCAAAGAGCTATTCAAGTTGTATTTAATAATTCTATTTTATATTTTTATACAATAATCCTAAAAAAATTATCTTTCAAAGCTAATTGAAAAGGCAAGGTATAGAAATCATTATAATCCTTGATACTGTGTTTCTGTGAATGCCCAGAAAGGAGTCCAAAACTGAGTCACCAAATTCACCGAGTCTGTACAAGTTTATTGAGCACATAAAACATTAGAGGCACTTGTGTGTGTGTGTGTGTGTGTGTGTGTGAGTGTGAGAGAGAGAGAGACAGAAAGACAGAGAGACAGAAACAGAGACACAGAGAGAGGACAGAGAAAAATGAGATATAGACTCTACACTCACAGAACAAAATGAAATGTTTACTGGCAGGAAAGAATATAAAAAGATAAGGCCAATATTGTAAAAAAATTAAAAAATAAAAATAATTGCCTTTGTAATAACTATGTATGGTGCCAGGTGGGTACCTGAAATACCAGGGGATCCCTCTATAAAGTCTAACCACTACTCTGTACACCTGAAAATAATACAAAATCGTATTGAATATAAACTGTAATTGAAGCATAAAATTAAAAAAAAATAATTGCCTACAAATGGAAGCAAACAAGTCAACATACTAACAGGTCTGTCTTATAGTTTTAATTTTTGTTATATTTCTTCATGTTTTCTGTATAGAACACATGGCTTTTTGGTAAAAAAAAAAAAAAAACTTTCAAAAAATTTTAATACTATTTTAAAAATGTAGTTGTTCCAGGCAGGGAATGCGGAGCCAAAGCCCTCCACCCGCTCTGTCCTGGGAATTCTTGGCTTTCTGCAGTTCTGTTTCATAGCTGCTTAACATTCTTCAGTTGATCTTAGTGGCTTTCGTTGCAGATTTTGAAGCTATTAAAATGCAGATTCATTAGAAGGTCAGTAATTCTTAATCAGGAATGCTTATGGGCTTTTACTCAGTGATTCTGATGTGCACCCTGGGGTGAGAACCATCACTTTTGGTTGTTATTAGTTACTTGAACTTTAGTATAAATGAGAATCCAAACAGCCCTGGCTGGTGTGGTTCAATGGATAGAGCACTGGCCTGCCAACTGAAAGGTTGCCGATTTGATCGATTCCCAGTCAGGGCACACGCCTGGGTTGCAGACCAAGTCCCAAGTTGGGGGTGTGCGAGGGGTAACCATGTATCTCTCACACATTGATGCTTCTCTTCCTCTACTTTTCCCCCCACCTTTCCCTCTCTCTAAAAAAGTAAATAAATAAATAAAATCTTTAAGTGAAAAAAGCTTGATAGGGAATGAGTAGCACCTGTGGTTGAAGGAATGCGGGGCTCCTAGGGCCTTGCATGCAGAAATTATAAAGGAACAAAAGTATGAAAATTAGACCCTTTATGGTATTTCAGCTTTTTAGGGTAATGAAACAGCCCAGCCCATGTCTTAGATGAATGTGTCTCATTTTTGAAGGCTTGAATCAGGACCAAAGTTCGGGAGAGAATCGCTGGAGACATATCCAGAGGGTGTGATCTCAGAAGTCTCCAGATGGCATTAAAAAATGGGGAGATGGTGTTAAACATAGGACACTGCTTCCCAAGGTGATTTAAGGGGCCCAGCTGGGGCTCATCACAGTTCCAGTACAGAGCCAAATTCTGCTCCAAGGTTTTCATAAGTGACTCACTATGACTGGTGTGTATACATGCCAAGATAGGTCCTAATCTTCATCTTTGCTTATCACTGACAAAGGAAGAAACTATAGGAGCGATTTTCCTGTCTTATATCTTGCCAGAACAAAAAGACATCCATCGTCGGCCCTAAATAACCAATTTTTTATATTGGTAATTTTTTGAAAGCTCTTAAAGCTCTGCATTCCACTGTGTTACAGTAATTTCTTCTTTAATTCTTAATTAGAGTATCACTACTTGGAAAATGAGTACATTTTTTATTGCAAATAGAATGATAATAAATCTTATAAATGTAAAGCAGGAATCAAAGCCCCACTGAGTTAGGAGGAAATCAAAGGACAGTAAGATGTTATTTCACTCATTTTCGCCTGGGTGGTATGATTCTTCTAATGTCAGGCTCTGCCTGTTACCTTGTCATGATGGGCTGAACTATGCGGATATGCACGATGAGACATTACATTGTAAATCACTAATTACACACGCGGAATTCTGATGCTTACAAAGGTTTAATGCATCAGAGGGGAAAAGGCCTTTATTAAATACCTTTACATTTATCAGCTTCTCGGACTTAGTCACTTGAATTTAGTTTAGAATGATTCATCCAGCTGAAAAATTATTATTTTGTTTGAAAATCAAAGTTACAGGAAACTAAAGAACTTTCGTAAAGTCAACATGATGAAAATTAGATTTCCTTGTAGGAGACTGAGTCCTTAGTGCCCTGGTGGCCTACATATTTTCTTTTACTCATTCTTAGAAATAAAAGAGAATTAATTTAGAAAAAACAAGCCATTATCAATTCTATCCAGGGAAGTAATTACCATATTAAGTATTCTCATGGCGTAGAGCATTGTAGTATTGCTGATAGGTGAATATTTTATGTTAGCCTCAGTAAAAACTAAAGCCTTTCTCTTCCTGGAAGCACCAAGTGAAGTATTTGAAACGATCACAGAAAAGCATTTTTTGTAAGTGCAAGAACAAGAATGCTGTGTTCTACACTCCTAGGAATTATTGAAAATGATGATTCTTTCTTTGTAAGAACAAAATGTAGTTCCTTCGATGGCAGTTCTTCCCTACCAGAGAAGAGCAAAGAAAAAGCTGTAGTCTTAAAATGAATCATTGAACACTAATATCCAGTTACAGGTTTTATTACTGTAATCGCAAAAGGCCAAAGACCAGGATCATGTCCTATCACAGCTGCAGCCAGTTAACAGCCTTTTAGAAGAGACCTCATTCCAAGAACACACACCGAAATAATGGACGTCATCTGCAAAGAGAAATAGTACTCTGCAGCGTCCAGACGGCCATCCTGAGTGGCGGCAGGTTATGTAAATAACCTCGCTGAGCCTCCACGGCCACTTCGGTCTGCAAAGCATGCTCTGCTCCACTTGCTCCACCTTCTGAACAATGATACTCAACTTCAGCAACAAATTAGAAGCCACTGATGTGCTTTTTAAAAATTTGTTCATTAAAGAAAGACTGCTATTTCTCCTTCCAAAGCGATGCATAATTTCTAGTTTTCATGATGCCATCAAGCGATGCGATCTTTATTATCACCCCCCCCCCAATTAAGTAGATGCATCCCAAAGACATGCTGCATCCTGCTCCGCGTGCCCAGCATAATGCTGGGTATATTGCTCAATAAGGACCACTGACTGATAGATTGTTCAATGACTGCAGTGTGGATTAGCCAGAGTAGATGGCCAATGCCAAATGAAAGATACTGACCCTACATTGAACCCTCACTGGCAGCTAACCAAGGAATTTACGTCACATCCATTCCAATTTCTGCAAGCTATAATGAAACACTTTCTGAAACTCATTAAAGGGAGAAAAACCTTGCTTTAACCCTGATGGCATTGCCTTCCACCCATGCTTTCTTTTTCTTCCCTTATTCTTGTGTTCCCACCTCCCTTTCCTTTTCCTTTCTATTTTACACCATAAGCATTTGTTGCAGGTACTAAGCTAGGAGGTGGAGCGTGTACAGGAGGCAACTTGCAACCTGCCTCCAAGGAGGTCCTAGTTAATGAGCTACCTTTTATAATGATAGCTCCATGTATCACACATTTACAGTACTTCATTCTAGATGCATTTTTTAAAAGATTATATTTACACCCTGGCTGGTATAGCTCAGTGGACTGAGCGAAGGCTGCTAACCAAAGGGTCGCCGGTTTGATTCCCAGTCAGGGCACATACCTGGGTTGCAGGCCAGGTCCTCAGGTGGGCCACGTGAGATGCAACCACACATTGATGTTTCTCCCCATCTCTTTCTCCCTCCATTCCCTTCTGTCTAAAAATAAATAAAATATTTTTTAAAAAAATATTACAGTTACTTATTTTTAGAGAGGCGAAGGGAAGGAGAAAGACAGGTAGGGAAACATGTTTGAGGGAAAGATCAATCAGTTACCTCTCGCACTCCCAGCTGGGGACCTGGCCCACAACCCAGGCATGTGCCCTGATGGGGAATCAAACCTGCGACCTTCCAGATAGCAGGCCAGTGCTCAATCCACTGAGCCACAGCAGCCAGAACTAGATGCATTTTATACATTGTATTTAATCTTCATCACAATCTTGAGAGGAAGTCATTTGACCATCCCATTTTACAGATGGCAAAAAGCTTGGAGTGGTTAATTACCTTGCCAAAGGTCACACAGCCAGTAGGTGACAGATCTGGGATTCACACCTGGATTTGTTTGGATCCGAAGCCAGTGTTCATTCCACAATAATATTCTGTTTGAAGAAAGGAAAAGATGAGCACTGGGTTGTGAAATATTTATCACTGCACTCACAAGGGAAAGTCTCTAGGAAAACATGTGCCTTGCTTTTATTGCAATTCACGAAGGCAACACAAAGGCCTTAAGTTATATAAAGCACAAAAGACTAAGGTGTAGATCTGCGCTATTTAAAGCCTGAGCTGCAGACCAGGGCCAGCAGGTAAACTATGTCTTACAAGCCTGTGGTGAGACTAACACAGACATTGAGAGTAAGCACTTGGAAACTTTCATAGCAATTGAAAAGAGTAGTAATAACATACAATAATATATAATAACATTGAAATAATAATATTATGGCATATTTGGGGATTTAAAAATTTTTAATTTTCCTAGTTCATTTTATTATATTTTACAGAAATATCAGTCTACATGGACAAGGCATTCTAAAAAACTGGTCCTTCATCACAAATAGTTTTAGAAGCACTGGTTTAGGTCATCCTGAATACATTAGCAAGATATCAATATGATTTTCCAGGAACACCACGAAGATACCCAGAATAGATCTTTTCTCTTTCCTGCACTGATAAACTGCTTACTGATTCCTGGCCTGTCACTGTGCGGGCACCGGCCACTCGTGGGAGACCGCCCTCCCCACGGCTCCTCCAGCACCTGCCTGGAATGAAGGACGTTTGGCGAACGTTCAGTGAAACAGTTTGTGACCAGTGATGCCTGAGGCAAAAGTCTCCTCTGAGTTTTAATCTATACTTCTTGGTGAAAAAAGAATTAAGTGTGGACATATTAGTAAACCTTCCAATAATTTTGATTATGGGACGGACATTGAGGATACCTTCAAATGGCACCATTTGTATACTGGTAAACGGTACCAGTATACACATTGACCGAGAGTCGTGTTCTTTCCCCGATCTTGGTGAGTATTTCAGGAAATAATACCAAGCCATCCAATGATCTCAGGGCTCTGCTGTGGGCAGGATATAGACATATAACTTGGCACTTGAGAAAGACATCCTGGACAGTTTATGTGCCCAGGAATCAGAATTGGCTTATTCACGACTTCTAAGGGAAGTCGTGCATTCAAGGAGTTGGTTATTACAACTGGTGATAAAATGCTGCTGCTGGCAGAAAATGTTCTTTTATGAAAGCTTTGAGAAGAGATCTTTCCCCACACCCTGAATGCTAATATATTTAAGATTTCCATTGCATATGTCATTTCCTTATTTTCAGACATCTTCTGCTTCTGGTGATACCTTCACTGGAGTTGATAGGGTTGATTTTCTGCTGGGTGGTGACAAGCATGAATGCTTCATGGAAAAATCTGAGAAACTGTGTGGGGGGCTGGCCTTGCCCCCGAGACCTGCTGTGAGAGCACAAGGCTGTTCTTTTCGCTGTGACAAAGGAAGCCCACAGGATGACTCAGAGGCCAGCAGAGAATGTGCTCTAGGGGTTTCTTCTTTCAGTCCCGTAAACGGGAGAAAGATTAATGGCTGGCAAAGTCACACGGCAGATTATAATTCTCTTCAGGCAGGTTACAAAGGTGCACTGACAAATTCTGAGAGGTGGGGGAGATGAGGAAGGGGCAAGGCTATGTAGCTGCTTTCAAAGCCATTTATCAGAAAAGAAAATATCTCTCAATAAAATGGCACCATGTCTAAAAATGCTTGCCTGGCATCTGTATCTGTTATCTGCTGGCGTGTGAAATAAATGTGCCTTCACAGTAATCAGAAAATAGAATTATGGACAAGAAATATGTAAATATTAGATACATGTATTTAATAAAACAAGATGGCTTGTTTTAAACTCTGAAATAAATCAAGGCTAAAATTTCATATCGGGGTTTGCTTGTCTATTTGATGAATTATATGGACTGGAAGCTTAATGAATATCATAAGTACCCTGGCTTTCTCATAAAATATGGAATATTTATTTTGTGATATACGTATCAGGATCTCAATATCATTCTCAAAGCTAAGTATATTAAAGAGAGATAGACAGGGAGATATTCCCCCTGGAACAGTTATTATGAAAGGTACATTTGTTGGGAGTGATGGGGTTCAGGGCACGCTACCCCAAAATATGGCACCTTGGTATCTGAGAATGGTAGCAAAGCCAAGCCACTGAGATGCCACCCCTTCCACCTCCTTCTCCCTGAAAGCAGAAGATAAATCTCTGAGGTGAAAGGTACCCTCCTGTACCTGGAGGAGAAAAGACCTTGTCACCAGAGAGGAGAATTTGGGACTGAGAAACCTGTACAAACAAACCTTGTTAAACTACCCTTTCTCTTCCTAGTTACTTCCTCGCCATTCATAACCTCTAGCCCCAATCACTCTGTCTTGTCAATTCTTCACAAATTTATTGTTTCTGTCTCTAAAAGGTATAAAAGCTTCCTGCTCTGGTCACTTTGGGTCTTCATTCTCTTGTGCCGGCTCCCATGCACATGTAAAAAAATCCATAAAATCTGTAAGCTTTTCTCCCATTAATTTGTCTTTGTCAGTTTAGTCTTCACACCCAGGCAGGAACCATAAGAGTGTTAAGAAAAATTTTTCCTCCCCTACAGGCGGGCTATAACCTTTAGCAGGATAAACTAAAATAATTCAGTGCAGTCATTGACTGAGGCGTCATGGTCAATTCACAAACCAGATGTGAACTTTGAGTTCCCATTGCTGAGTTTAAGAAACAGATAAAGGCCCAGCAACGTCGAGTTTGAATTAGGATCTTAACCGAACTAAGAGATAACTGTTTTCTTTCCTTTCAGAAACTCTGTGAAGTAGAAGTAAATTTTATTTTGGGGGAGAATGACCAAAGCATTCATGGTTAATTAGTAGTTGGTCAAAGTAGAAGAGTAGAATAGGAAAAAAAGAAAAACAAAGAATATTGTAGTTCTAAGACGTGAATACAGTTCAGAACTTTTGAGATTCCTATAATAAAGTCAGCAGAGTAATAAATGTACAGTATGTGTTATACAGTGTTATCTAGTAAAAAGTAATTTTAGAATCTTGCACTTAGGCTTTGCTTTTTCTGAACTGTTTCTCCAACTTAAGGTTGGAGACACACGAATGAAGAAGTTTGGAGGCAAGGCACATCTGCATAATCATGAAGCATATGCAGGTATGCCTTGGCTCCAAAAAGAAGTTTTTTATTTTCTAACTTGGCCCAAACATTCAGATTACTTTTAAATTGTGGAATAGATACAAAATCACAGATTAGGAGAAATGTATCCAAACCTTCTCCAGCCCCTACCTTCCCCCCAAATCCATCTTACATTTAAAAACCTGCAAAATATTTAAAAGGCAGATACTGATTTTCCAAATTCAATTAAGTAGTAATAGGAAAGGTGGAGGCATTCAGGACTTTTGAGATAACAAATGGCAGGGGTAAAGCCTTCTCCCTCTGCTAGCCTCTAGGCGTAGTCCCTGCTTAAGAAGAGGCTTTTCATTCAACCTGGTAATGGGAAACATCCATCACCTGTGTCTCTGAGTCCAGCCTTCAACTGTTCCTCAAGTGGAGATGATTATTAAATGTTAAAAAAAAAAAACCCCGAAGTCACAGGACATTTCCCCAGCTTATGATAGCTTAGATTAATCAGTGAAGACAATTTGTACATTATCTTTGCAATGTGAATTTTTTAGATATGCCAAACGCTCAGAGCCTACTTAAAAACTGATATTGATGATACCTTCCCAAGCTGTTTTTAAATGATTTTATTTGCAGTAGCGGTCAATATGAAGTTAGTTCATGAGTCTATCCCAGAGCAAGTGCATAATAAACATGTGTTGTACCAATGAATGTTGACACATAAAATAACATAAACACAATAAATGACATAAAAACAATCAGACATACTGTGTTACTTTAGAAGTGTTAAAGTGGACCTATCCCAGAACAGTCTGTTTTATTGTATTTGTAATTCACATAACATGTATGATCACATATATTTAGTTTATATTAAAATATAAATATATTATTGATGTAATTTCATAAAAATTCAATATTTATAATCATATAGGGGTTTGATTTGAAAATGTATTAAGTATCCTTAAGATACCTTGATAATATTGTGTACATTGAAGGGAATCATTATTCCCTTTGAATAATGTTATGAGAGCTCAGGAGTAATTACAGGGATCTCTTTTTTTTTTGTCTTAACATTTTTTAAAAGATTTTATTTATTTATTTTTAGAGAGAGGGGGAAGGAGGGAGAGAAGGAAAGAAATATCAATGTGTGTGTGCCTCTTGCGTAGCCCCTACTACAGACCTGGCCCACAACCCAGGCATGTGCCCTGACTGGGAATCGAACCAGTGATCCTTTGGTTCACAGGCCAGCACTCAATCCACTAACCCACACCAGCCAGGGCTACAGGGATCTCTTATGGATCTAAAAAACAAAACAAAAAAATGTCGAGTGCACGTGTTAAACACTAGAAAATATTTCGATCACTTCAGGTCTTTCTGCATCGTGGCCCCTCTTTTCTACTTCTTTATTCTATAAAATATTTATGTTTATCTAACCTGAACTCCTACTTGGGGGTGGGGGCATACGACTTCTTTTCGCTTACTAATATGAAATTGTGCTTATTTTGATATAGAGAAGTCATATGAGCCAGCTAATGCATTGGCAGGTGAACTAGATTTTTCTGCCAAAGGAGTCAGCTAAGATGGGAACATTAATTCATCTGAATGGCTGTGAGTTGACAATAGCATAAAGAGGTATTGGCATAGCTTAATGGAACAGCTGTCAAGCAAATGGAGAATGGGCATGGTGCGATTTGGCAGGAATCGGAATGTTTCCACGTTCACAAGATCTCTGTTTCCTAATCTGGACTGCTGTCTCTTGGATTCCTCTGCGAAAATGCGTGTGCCACAGAAGCAAAGCCTTCCACTGTTATCAGGGGTTAGTATGAGATGGGGGTTGCTGATAGCCAAATCTTTGACTACAAACATGGTAGTTTTATTTGATTGAGCACCATACCTTCTTGGGGATAGTTCATCAGATAGCTTGCTACGGAACTGAGGAGCGAGGACCAGACATCTGGGAGGCAGGGAAGATCTATCTGAGTGTGAAGTATTGCCTTGAGTCAGCCACATTATCGGGACCTGATTACACCACCTCACTCTAGACCAGCACGTTCAACGGTCTAAAAACACACAATGTTTAAGAATTCTTAAAACATACAATACCTGACTATTTAGTCAGGGGTGCTGATTGCTTTTCCCTTAGATTGTCCAATTAAAAAAGGAGAACAGCCAGCACGACCATAGCCGTCCAGTGTGAAAGAATCAAAATTATACTTTTTTTGTCAGATCAGCAAAAAAATATATATTTTTTGATGTGCCACAGAATTTTAGTAATTAGTTTGTGTGTGCCATGAGATAAAAGTTGAAAATTGCTGCTCTGGACATAATCTTTGTGTTATTGCTTCCAAGATTACGTTAGCTGTTCTGGTGGCCATTCTATATTGTACTCATGTGAGGCTCAGTGTAGACTGAAATCCCCCAAACTTTTTCCTTTAGGTTAATTCCAAAGCTTGTTTTCTATGACTTACCTTTGAAACTTGGCTTTTAGCACCTATAATCTTGGACTTAATGTTAATTTCTGTAAAAACTCATTTAAATTCAACTTCACTCTCTGTCTGTATTGGTTAGTAGTTACTGAGTACTGGTTAAGATGATATAGACTTTGGAGTCAGGCAAACCTGGATTCTACTAAATCTAACTACTACTTAGTTGTTGGACTTTCAATAAGTTGCTTATTCTTTTTTTTTTAAGATTTTATTTTATTTTATTTTTAGAGAGAGGGGAAGGGAGGGAGACAGAGAGGGGAAAAACAGCAATGTGTGGTTGCCTCTCACATGGCCCTCACTGGGGACCTGGTCCACAACCCACGCATGTGCCCTGACTGGGAATCAAACCGGCGACCCTCTGATTCCCAGTCCACACTCAATCCACTGAGCTACACCAGCCAGGGCTGCTTATTCTTTTAATCTGCAATTTCCTCACCTTTACATGCCACTAATACTTCTTAGGGTTGTTGGATGACTTTCATGTGGGTTAGATGAGTTGTGCTAATTCTGCACATTCCAAAGAAAAGACTAGCCCTTGACTGATTCCTGGGAGATAAGCTCTGAATCCTAGGCATATCCTGCCTGATAAGAATGATTTAGTACGTCTGAGGCCTTGGCTACACTGTATGGGTTAGAGG
The DNA here is from genome assembly GCA_004026765.1 of Micronycteris hirsuta. Lineage (NCBI taxonomy): Eukaryota > Metazoa > Chordata > Mammalia > Chiroptera > Phyllostomidae > Micronycteris > Micronycteris hirsuta. The sequence goes on along the minus strand of PVJI01007332.1, from coordinate 68,372 downwards.
AGATTGTTTATCCTAATGAGATGACTTATGCTAAACACCTGCTTTCACGGGCCTGTTGTGCTTGAGGTGTGAGGTGTGGGGGGCTGGAGACTGAGTAGGTTAGTCATCCAGGTCAGCCTACGTGAATGATCTCCAACAAAAGCCCTGCACATTAAGGATCAGGTGAACTTCCCTTCACACATACCGTCCCATTTCATCACTGGAAAAGGTGAGCGCTGTCCTTGTGACTCGCCTAAGAGAGGATAACCCTGGAAGCTTGGGTCTGGTTTCTCCTGGCACCTCCATCCTTGGTACCTTTTCCTTTTGCTGCTTTTGATCTGTACTCTTTTTACTGGAATAAGTTGTACCTGTGAGTATTACAGCTTTTCTGAATTCTGTGAGTCCTTCTAGCGCATCCAGTCCGAAGTTGGTCTTGGAGACCCTAACCCCATTCACTCATTATATGCCAGCTGTATACCCTTGGCTAAGTGACCTCACCTCATTGAGTTTCACTTTCCTCATCTGTAAACAGTGATGGCGATGGTGACAATGATAAAAAGTAATAATAATACCTGCCTTATAGCTAGCTATACGTTCTGGCACCCAGCCTACACTTTATTTTATCCATAAGCACAGCTTGAGAGTTACTCCAGAAATTCTAGGAAACTGTAAATGCTTTCAATGAAAGCATTCCCTTCAGCTGTTTCTTTTGCAAGTTCTCATATCTCCCTTTTCCTGACACCCCAAGATACAAATTTTTGAACTAGGAAATCTAACCTCAATCAGTCCAATCTTTTCACCCTCGTGGACATCATTGTCCTTTTATTAACTGTTTCCTGTTCCCGTTTTCATCCAAAAATCATTCTCCTTGACAGGGATGGCAGGCAAAGTAGCTGCTTTGCTTGGGCTTTGCCATCCTATTGGCCTCAAGCAATACATCGATCTTTTTCTTGATCTTCTTTAAAAGTTCCTTCTTATTTTCTTTTACAGTCTCTGGGTTTTTTTTTCCTATTCCCAGGTCAGTTGGACTTCAGCTTTTTTGGCCTTATTCCTACATATTTGCGATACTTTCTAGTATTAGTGTTTTATGATCTACGCGTCCTTTAAGAACACTCCTTGCTCAATTAAAAAAATGATTTCATTGCTACCATTTTTCCTATTTAGAAAATAAGTGTATGGTCAAAATTAAAACATTAAAAATATGTATGCCTTAGAGAGACAACTTTCATAGAAGTCTACCTCTAAAAAACCATGACCTTTCCTTTCAGTAAATAAGCTCACAGCGGAGCTCCAGATGCAGCCAACTACTGGTTTCTGTAATTCCCTTCCCTGTTAAGATAATTCACAATGGCAGCAAACTTTTTTTGAGAGTTTTCCAGCTTTCTCAAATTTCACACAATGAAACATGCCCATCTTTTCTCTGCACTAAAAAATGTATATGCCTTTCTAAGTCCATGGTATAGACTGAGCATTTCTAGTGTTCTCTTCTTATAAGAAACACCTTTTTGTGTGCTTCAGTTTTAAAGTGAGGGATCCAGATGATATGGTCTATAAGTTCTCATAAAGCACTATTTTCGATGATTCTACCATCTGTAGGAAAGTGCACAGATGAGCAACAATTGGAGAATTTGTAAAGCATCACTTGCCCAAGCATACATGCAAGGATCCAATAAGTGCCCCAGGAGTGCAACCATGGCAGAGCCAGTGGCAAATTTGGAATAAAGCCTGAAAGTCATATCAATTTTTCAGATTTGTTGGAGGCACGTGGATAGTCAAGGACAATATGGAAGTCAGCCTAGAAAGTTGGAATTTTATTATATGGCATTAGGTAACTTTATTCTCTCTTTGTCTCAGTTCCAAACATATAAAATGGAGATAAAAGCATTTGAAGCCACATGAGGTAAGTTACACTTGGAATATATCTATTATTTTATGTGTTCAGTGCTCTACTTCTCTGGGAACTGGCCCTGAATCCCCTCTATTTACATGGTTTCTGCTGGAGCTGCTGTGTTCATTCATTCATTTATTCAACACTCATTTATTGAGTGCTATGTCTGACACTATTCCAGGCAGTGGATAAAACATACAAAAATTCCTCATGGAGCTGACTTTTTGATGGGGGAAATAAGACACTAAACAAAATAAGTAAATATTTTGTATGTCTGATGAAATGTGCTATCGAGAAAAATCAAGCAAGAAACTGAGTGAGGAAACTTCTGTGGTTGAGAGATAAAATGAATGAAGCACTATGTTTCATCAGTGGCCGGGAATGACTTCATCCTGAATATTTTGGAATTAGAACAAAACAGGGTGGCTTAAACTAGGGATGCGGAATGAGGAGAAGGAAAAAAAAAAGCCTGCTAAAATCAAAAGGGAAGAATGAAGAAGACATAGAGGGAAGCATAAAAGGGGGGTGTGGGTGGAGGAAAAGAGAGAAAACAGAGAACTCCCCAGATTCTGCATAATTTTCCAACATACTTCTGATAAATCATTTAAAAATATCCTTTTGAGTAACCCCCTAAGCTGGTAGGAATCAAATTCTGTCACTCCCAACCAAAGAATCCTAACTGGCGCCTGTATTATGTAAGAGAACCTGCAAATTCAAGGCTTGTCCAATGTAGGAGATGTCGGTTGCTTCAGAAAATTAGAGGTTGGTCCTTTGATGCCAAGAGTACAGACGACAACCGAGTAGAATTAATTTTGCTATTCCCTAGCATTCCAGAAATAAAAATATGTAAGAAATACCCATTTCTTTGTTTTCTTTTAATCAAGTTAACTCTGATTCTGCACTGGGCTTGTGGAAGATTCAAATGGAAATATTATTTTTCACCCTTAGTTCTGCCCTCTCTCCACTCCTCCCACCTCAGAGTCACAATCGAATTAGGGAAGCTTACTGATGTCTAGACATTGGGTAAAGGCTCTCTAATCTCCAAGTCATCTTTGCTGAAGTCTCCTTTAAACTTTCTCTGACAGTTCCTGGCTCTCTGCTTCTATACCACACGGAGAGTACAGAAACCTTTGCTGAAGCTAAAGGATGCCTGACTCCCTAGGGTGCAGCCATCCCATCTGAAGTCATGCTGCCTTCCTGGAAAATCTTGAAGTAGGCTCAGGCATCTATTAATCCTGGGACCTGTCAGTCTTTCAGTTTCTTTCTCCTTATTCTCAAAACAATTCTCTTCTCTCCAGGCACCTCTCTCCCCACCCCCACCCCCTGCCCTGCCCTGCCTATACATAATGTTTTCACTTAGTATAGGCTTGTATAATAGACCACAAAAGTAAGTGACTTCCTTTTAAAAATTTCAGCTTTCCACCCTGCAAAAACTTCCCAAAGATTGTTTTCAACCTTTCTCTTTGTGATACAATATGTATAACATAACATTTCCCCTTTTCACCTTTTATAAGCATACAGTTCTGAGGATTTAAGTACCTTTGTATTGTTGTGAACCAATATTGTTGTGAAGTTTAATGAGAGCCTGGTGATCTCTGGTGATCTGATTGAAATGGGGAATGGTGAAAATATAGTAAGAAATAAACACTGTCTTTAAAATACTGTCCTTCCATGTGTTGGACTTCAAATAGGGTCCCCTAATTGGTGAATTTGAGCAGCTAAGAGGCATCGTTAGGATATTAGATATGAATGTGTGAGAGGATGAGGAGGAGGAAGGGTCGCTGTAAAGAAACTTGAGAAAACGACAAAGACAAACTTAATCTATCTGACCATACTCATAATATGCTTTAATGCATCTGGAGCAGAAGTAAAATGAAGAAGTTTTCTCCACTCTGCCTCATGCCAGGATCAGAATGATGTTCCTGAATTTTGCTGGGGAGTGAATATCTTCTAGAGAGGCCTCACATGGAAAGTACAGTTTAATTTTATGCATTGTAACAATGCCTTTTGATACCTAAGCAATGTGTTACCAAGGGATGCAATCCACAGAAGAGTTAAAATTAAAAATCTTGGCATGATTAAGAATTACATGTGGCTTGTGGTAGTTGGAGGGTGGATGGAATGCCTGAGGGGCATTAAAATAAGCCCACGTGATTTAGTATTAGCTGGGCCTAGAAGTTTCTTTTGGGAATTTGAAGAACTAGGATCCATTTATTCATTTCCAAATAGTTATTTAAGGGCCTACTACGTGTGGGACACTGACAGACGGTACAGCAATGAACTAAGTAAATTGGTTCCTTCCTCTAATAGAGCTAATATACAGGTGTATTTTAACTCCGAACCGTAAATCCAAGAGCACAATAAATTGAATGAAGCAAGGGAGCCGTGGTTCTTTACAAGCGCAGCAAAAGTTAGAATTTTAAGTTTTCTATTCTTGGATGCTGGGTCTTACTAGTTCTGCAAGGGCGGCAGGCAGGTGGCATGGGAAGAGATTTCCCGCCGGAAATACACACAGACTTAGTGTTCCGGCTCGGTAGCTTAGGACTTGAAATTCTAAGTTATACCCATGGCGCCGAACTCACACTGCTTAAGAAGCAAATGACCTTACAGGAGAAAAACCACTTGCTCCATCAGAGCGCACAACCACCTGCTAGCCAACAGAGGCATGGACTACAATTCCCACAAGCCCTTGCGACCATCTCCGCATTAGCACAGCTTCTAAATCTGGGTAAGGTGGGAGATCGGGCGCATTTTTGTTGTTGCGTCATCAGCGTGCGACTCCAGATACAAACCGTTTGGAGTTTCTAAAGCATGGCAGCTGCAGAGGCGGCGGTGGCGGTGTCGTCGTCGTCTCTGGTAGCAGACACAACCCTGGTCCCTGAAACTGCAGAAACAGCTGCAGCAACGGCGGCCCCCTCGCCAGCGACGGCTGCAGCCGCGGCGGTCGCAGCCGCGGCCAGGACCGGATCCGAAGCCATGGTCTCCAAGGCCGCTTTGGCTACTAAGCTGCTGTCCCTGAGCGGCGTGTTCGCTGTGCACAAGCCCAAAGGGCCCACTTCAGCCGAGCTGCTGAATCGGCTGAAGGAGAAGCTGCTCGCAGGTACTGCAGCCCGGGTGGGGACCAGGCCGAGACGGTCGCAGCGAGAGCACCTTGGGCTTTTTTGCGCGTTCATGACTCAAGAGATAAAAGGAAGGGAAGGGGCGAAGGAACCCTGCCTTAGATCTGAACAGAAATCTGGGGCATCTCGGGCTTGGACTCGCCCTGACGTGAACTCCTGTAGCCTAGTTGGCAGCTGGCACTCTCAGGGGAACAAAGCAAAACAAAACCCACGCACACACACAAATAAACTTCAGCTCTTGATCTTGCAGACCAATTTTTTTGTAATATGACCCAAGAGGAGCACTTTGTTCGGCTTCTGTCGGTGAACCCCACCCAAAGGAAGTACTGACTCTGTACCCCAAAAGCTGCATTAAAAACATGTTGGAAGTGCAGATACTATTTTTGTTAACGAAGATTTAATACAGCGGTTTTCACACAGCAGGCATAAGAATTACTTGGAGTCCTAGGGAGTGCAGAGTCCTAACCGTTGCCCTCCCAGGGATTGTAGTTCTGAGGGTCTTGGGTATTTTTAGGAACCTGTACTTTCAAGCCATTGCTCCACATGATTCAGGTGTCAGTAGTCTGTGGACCACATTTTGGAGAACACTGAATATAACTTGGTCACTCCTCGAAGAGCATTCTTTTTGTTGGTTTCGTCACATACACTGGAAGAGGATTAGCAAAGCCTGAAGATTCTCTCAGTTCATCTGCCTAGTAGGCCATTTCAGACAGTGGCATCAAGGAACCTTAGTATTGGACACTTACATTAAACCAGATCTGAGCTAGCCTATTGGGATGTGAGGATGAAAAATACCATCTCATCCTTTCACTGAGCTGGTAGCCTAGTAATTTCTGCAGCCTTTGGTGGTAACCTATTTAGCTACATGTGGAAGGCCCTCCAGAGTGTGGCCCTGGCCTGTCCTTCCATTAAACCAATGCAGGAACTGCCTTACATTGTTTCGTAGCCCCTGGCAAGCTTTACACTTTTTTTTTTTTAACTATGAAAACAAATCATTCTGATAAGAATTTGTTACTTAAAACGTACACAATACAGATTAAAATGTTTATTGGCAATAGGTGCACTCCTGCTGATTTAATTCCAGTTTTATAGCTACTCATTCTTCTGTTAAATTTTCCTGTGTAGGGATGGGTGGTATAGGAGATAGTAAAAGAAGGAACTGCATCTGGGACAAGGTCTGTGGTGTCATCAGGAGTTGTTTCCTTTCAGCAGAATCTCTACTTTCATTTGGCCTGACTTGTTAGCTAAACTGAAGGCTTTTTTGTTCCTCAATAATAATTACCATTCTTTGTCTCAGACAGGCTTTCTGATAGGATCAAAGCCATATCTTGGCTCTGGTTAATCTGCCTCCGAGAACTAAAGCTTCTTCTTGAAACTCGGTTAAAACATTGTTTCGGGGCATTGCCTGGCCGTCTTCTGGAAGCCACGCAGATTGACCTCCACTGTGGAAATTCAGGGCGAAGCCTTGGCCCCCATCCATTCCCAGAAAAATTCCACCAGAATCTTGTTGGCCTCATTGGAGCTGCATTTTCCTCAGTGTGACCATTTGGTGTTCTAAGAACCGTTGGTTTGGGTACTGTGTTGCATCTCCTCAGTGTGACAGTCAGGCACAGACATTCTCATTGCTGCTCTCCATTTCTGTATTGCTTGTGGTTGACCTGTTCTGTTTCTACTAGCTAGACCAAGCCTTCCCAAACACCTTCTGACTGGCTGTTATAATTGCCTAGGAAGGTTCTTAAAGATACAGATTCCAGGGCGCCGTGTTCTAATGCCAGCCAGGTTCGACAACCACACTCAGTGGTCATGGCCCCTGTGTATTAACATTCCTTGCCTTTCCTTGCTCTGATTCATGTCACACTAAAATCTTTGCTCTTTGTTTGAATCTTTCAAGGCCTGAAACATCAGAATTTTATAGCTAGAAAAGACCTTACCGAATATTCATTCGTGCATGGCACCAGTGGGAAGAGCCAAACTCCAGTGTAGTAGAGGTGGCAGAATTTCTTAGAACTTGAAAGAGGTAAATTTGGACACAAAGAGAAGACAAGAAAGTCAGAGGCCTTCCTACTCCAAGGAATGTCAAGTTGAAAATACAAAGAATTCCCTAAAAGGCTTCTATAAACTCGTGGATGAGAGATGCATGGCGGGTTGCAAGTGAAAGGAGGAGAGTGTGGAGCCCAGGTCAGGCCTGACAGGTTTACATTAAAGCGGCTGCGCCCTTCCAAGTGGGGGGGGGGGGCGCGGGTTGGGGGTCGCGTTCTCGGAGAGCGACACTGGGATTGGGACTGGGTTCCAGACACTGGTTCTGTCTCAGTAGGGTGGCATTTGTGTGGTGAGGCTGAGCAACCTAGTGCCGTGCTGTTTTGGGGTTTTTTTTGGCCATTTAATCTAGCTTTTCCACAACTGCTTTGCTTTCTTTCCTCCTTTTCCCCTCTCTGTCTTCTCTTTTCATTTTCTTTTGCTGTATCTTCTATCTTCTTGATGTCAATAGTAGCAGGGCAGGTTTGACCAGCTTGGGTCAAAACAGCTGTTTCTGCTCCTCTCCTTTCTGATCTGAAGTCCAGTAGCCAATATTCTTTCGATACCGTCTTACATGCCGTAGTAATAACAACAACCACTACCTGCTCTTAGAGTGTCTTGTCATTTCTAAAGCACTTCCAGACAACTTTCTGATTTGGCCTCACAATAGGAATACAAGCTAGGCCAGGTTGGCATCCTCTTTTTTTCTTTTCTTTTCAGTCTATAAATGCTTCAGAGGTTAAGAAGCAATTTAACCGTTACCTACTTCCCACATAATCTTCTTTTATGGTGATTAGCCTCTTTAAAGCATTGGGAACTTTGGTTGGAAGAGGACAATGAATACAGACAGTTTGGGAGCATGATGTTTTTGGAAGTAGCTCTGCATGAGATGCACCCCCAGCATTAAGTACCGGGGCTGGGGGCGGGGGTACTGGGGAAGAACACTAGGAAGCAAAGGATGTTCGGAAATGAAAGGAAGGACATTTAAAACTAGCTGCCTACGTGAAAATTGCCTTTTCATCATTCTCTGTCTAACAGCCCACTACTACCAGCAGTTCACTAGATTTTTGTGGGTCGGCATGGACATTTATCTCCCTTTTTAAAATGTTACTTTTTATGATGAGAAAAGGAATTCTAGTTTCTAGATGACTCATTTTTGAAGACTATTTCTTTGTAATTTAGAGAGTATCTGTACATTTTTAAATCTGTTCTTTGCTAGTAATGTTGTCACAATCTAAATATGTTACGTTTGTATATAGTTTTCATTTGGTTTAAATATGCCATCCACCCTCCCGCCATATTTATGAAGATCCTACTTCATTCTTCTTGGTCTTGGTAATTACCTTTCTCATCCCAATTACTCTGCAGAAGCTGGAATGCCTTCTTCAGAGTGGACCAAGAGGAAGAAGCAGACTTTGAAAATCGGCCACGGAGGAACTCTAGATAGCGCCGCCCGAGGAGTTCTGGGTAAGAGATGCGAATGGAAGTTTAATGTAACTGTCACTGAATATCAGAAAGAAATACTGATGGAGAACAGATAAGGTAAAGATAAGACAAAGCCATGACATTTTCAGTCAGCTTTGGGATCTTTCAGGTCTACTGGATTTATAGTGCCGTTTTCTAAAGAAGCCTTTAAATGGCGTGAGGTATCCAAGGCCATTAGAAATAGCGTCTTTCATGTGTGGATAGGACATCTGTGTGAGAAAGGGTTTGCATCTGAGTAGGAAAGAGTTAACATAGCAGACCCCAAATTGCTCTTTTCAGAAAGTCTGCTAACAAGGCTTGTCCTTCATGGGCCACTGGAAGCCTGTGGAGTATTTCTACCCTTCTCTGTCCCATAGGGGTGGCTTATTCTGCCTCGACTGTGTGAGCAATGTGTTTATGCCGAACACCTGCTTTTCTTCTTGGCGTACAGAATCGTGTCCTCCCCATACAAGCAGAGGATGCCTGAGGGACCGTCCCTCTCATGTCCCCACAGTGAAAACTTGGGATGCTGAGTTTCTACTGGGTTTCCTTGAGCAGGAACATTGCCTACGTTACTGCTTTTTTCATTGTTGGAGAGAGGAGCATACTCAAGTGTCCCCCGCTCCTCCCATAAGAGAGAGAGAGGGAGAGAGAATAAGGAAACTTGTGCATGGATTTCTCCAGTGTCTTTTTCCCTTCTGATACATTGTGTAACTTTGCTGTCACTGTAGTAAATCTTTGCCATGTATGAATTTTCCCACGTGGAGTGGCCTTGGGGACTCCCAACAAAGTATATGGTGCTTTTTTTTTTCTTTTTTTTGGCCTATATAGAATCTAATCTCTGAGATCAGCTGTCTTGAGAGGGTGAACCATATAGTTCCTGAGAGGAAGTCACTTTTCTCCTGGAGACATATTAGTTGATCATTTTATTGCTTGTGGAGGAAAATTCGTAGAATTGATTGAGGAGAGAATAATCATTTATCCTTTTTTTATGCCACCTTTTTATTTTTGGCATCAGATAGAGGTTCTGTAGTCTATCTTTATAGACTGCTACAATGTGTATCAACAGGCTAGAGATGTTTTACAAACTTTCCTGTAACTACATTCATTGTCCACTTACATTGGGATCCCCTTGCTCTCCCCCTCTCTCACTAGAAACAACTTTTATGGAACAGTACTTACCTTTTTACATGCTCTGGTGTTTTATACTTTGTTCTGTTTTCTTTTTTCCTTTTTTTTTTAAGATTTTATTTATTTACTTTTAGAGAGAAGGGAAGGGAGGGAGAAAGAGAGGGAGAGAAACAGCAATGTATGGTTACTCCTCACATGGCCCTCACTGGGGACCTGGCCTGCAACCCAGGCATGTGCCCTGACTGGGAATCGAACCGGGACTCTTTGGTTCCCAGCCCGCGCTCAATCTACTGAGCTATACCAGCCAGGGCGTATTTTATTTTTTTCAATGCTGATCATAATCCACCAAACTGATCTCATGTTGCACTAATGGCTGTGACTCATGGTTTGTAACTGTGCTACAGAATCCAGTGCATTTCATTAGAGCTAAGCTTAGACACAAACAAACAACAGCAGACCTGATCTAAGGGATTCAAATGAAATGAGTGCTTATTTAGAAGGATAAAATTAGCGAGGAAAATTATACTTTTTAGGCAAATTAGAAACAAGATATGGTTTTGCATTTTCTAATATTACAGATATTATTTAATTCATGTTGGCAAAAATATCTTAACTTTGAGGTTAAAATAGAAGCAGACACAAGGAAATCAATTTTCTTGAATTAGAGAACTTCATTAGGTAAATTCTGACCATTTGACCTATTTTTTACCATAACTAATGAAAGCTATTTATGAAACTCTTACTTTGTGCTTAGGACATTCATAAACTATATCCTTTAACCCTTATTATAAACCTATAGGGTAGGTTTTATTATCCTCAAAAGAAAATGAAGATCCAGAGATAAAGTAATGTGTGCATTGTCATGGGTAGTGAGTGGCAAGGTCAGGATTTGAACCAGGTCTGCTCAGTTCCAAAGCCGTCACCCGAATCTGGGGTGGCAGATATCAGGCACACCTGCGTGGTTCCCTTCTCCCCACCCCACCGCAGGGAGTACCCGTCCAGCACAGCGTTCTCTGACCTTGGTTCTAGGTGTGGCTTTGCTGTTCCTATCAGTTCTGAACCCCCCGAGTTGCAGCTTGTTTGCCGTCACCATCCTGTCCGACTGTTTTCCAGGTGTACCCCTGTAAATACAAGAGGAGAGAGGGGAACATCTGCTGCTTATTTCTAAACAGACCAACTGCATTAATTTCTGGTGGTTCTTAGTCATCAGTATGTAGTGATATTCAAGGCAGTGAGTGAAGTAAGTTTATCGTGAGCACTGAAACTTAGGGATCTTGTCAAAGCTTCCAGTTTAGTATTATGAAGGGGGGTGTTTGGCCGAGATTTGTATGTTTGGAAGTGGTAGCATTGGAAATAATTTTTCATTTGCACGCTTATTTTATATTTGAGCACACAGGGACTTTTATGATGATGTAATATGTTCATATGTCAGATTTATCTGTTTTTTTCTAAAACTGATGACTAAAGTTTCCAATGAGAAATAAAGTTTAAAAAAAGGCATTTAGTCACAGCATGAGGAGTATTTGTTGTCTAAATATTTCTAGAGACTTAAGAGAAGTTGGTTTTTGGGCTCCAATCTTTCATGGGTTTGCGTACTAGCTGCTTTACATACTAACGACACACCCTGGGCTAATCCCAGAGCCTCTGAGAGTGTCAGTTTCTTCATCTCATACAAAGGGCCGTGTCCGCCGTGACTCGGAAGGCTTATGGAATAAGCTTGTGAAATGTCTATAATATAGAGATGTATACTGTACCCTGTGAAGTACTTTTTAAAAGCCATTTTTTAAAAAATAAAAACTGGACCTGTGTGACAAAAAATACTTTTACTTTCAACATTTTAGACTGTTTCGCTTTTTTGTGTGTAATATTAATGGTACAAATTAAAAAATTTAGTTGACAATTTAAGAGACTCTGAAATTCAGGTTTGTAGTTCTATTAAACTATTATATATGTATCTATTTCTATATATCTCTGTAAAGAGGGCTTGCAAAACCCTGTGGTAGGCAGAATAACGGCCCCTAAAGCTACCCGTACCCTAATCCTCAGAACCGATGCATATATTAGGTTACATCACAAAGGGGAGTTACAGTTGCAGTTTGAATTAATGTTGCAAATCAGCCGACTTTAGAGTTCTCCTGGAATACCTAAGTGGGCCCAGTATAATCACAAATAGTTTGGGTTTTTTTTACTTTATTTTTATTGTCGACACTATTACAGATGTCCCCATTTTTCCCCCTTTGCCAGCCTCCGCCCAGCCCTGCCCACACCCGCTTCCCTCTGGCCGTCGCCACTGTGGACCGTGCATCTGTGTTCTTTGGCCGATCCCTGCACCTTCTTTCATCCAGTCCCTCCCTCCTCCCTCCCCTCTGACGGCTGTCCTTCTGCTGCATGTATCGCTGCCTCTCTTTCTATTTTGCTGTCAGTTTAATAGTGAAAGAGGAGGCAGAGGAGAGGGATGTGGCGATGGAAGCAGAGGTTGAAGTGATTCACTCGCTGGCTTTGAATGTGAATGAGGGTCTCAAACCAAGAACTGTGAGTGCCTTCTGGAAGCTGGAAGGGGTGAGGACCCTCCCCGGGAAGGCTCTAGAGCAAGGGTCTCCTCAGGCCACCCGAAAGAACGCAGCCACACTGAATCCTTGGCTGCTGATACCTTGATTTTTTAATGTAATAAAGCCCACCTCAGACATCTGACCTCCAGAACTGTGAGATAATAAGTTTGTGTTGTTTTACTACTAAGTTGGTAAACCAATATGCCCATTTATTATAAATCACTTAAACTGGAAATTAATTTTCTATGTATCACTTCAAAAATTATGATTTTTAACTTTAGAGATTACAAAATCACAGTGTAGAAATTAGGAAATGTTTAAAAAACAAAGTTGAAAATAAGTTATTCATTTTCCACCTTCTAGTGATAATTATTAACATTTTTGCCATACTTCCTCCTAGCTTTTTATCTATGCAAATTTTTAAAGTTGAGCTGTTTTACTGTATATACATTTGTATCCTTTTTTTACTTACATAATAACATAAGCATTTTATCATGTTAATTAAACTCTTTGTAAACATTTTTTACTTCATTAAGGAAAAATTGACAAATATAGTTGTATATATTTAAAGTGTTGATATTGTGCCCGGCTAGTGTAGCTCAGTGGATTGAGCGCGGGGCTGGGAACCAGAGGGTCCCGGTTTGATTCCCAGTCAGGGCGCATGCCTGGGTTGCAGGCCGGGTCCCCGGTGGGGGCCATGTGAGAGGCAACCATACATTGTTCTTTCTCCCTCCCTTCTCCTCTATAAATAAATAAATAAATAAATAAAATCTTTAAAGTGTTGATATTGTATCAGATGTCTCCTCTGACCACTATGATATGAAAATAAAAATCAGTAACAGGAAGAGAGGTGGAAAATTCATAAGTAAATGGAAATTAAACAGCACACTTCCGGACAACCAGTGGGCCCAAGAAGAAATCAGAGGGAAACCAGAAAATGCGAATGAAGTGGAAGCACAGCAGAGCCCGTGGGACGCGGCAGGAGCGGTTCTGAGAGGTTCTGAGCAGAAGTGAACGTTACTTTGAACAGCGGTAGCAGGGGAAGATGTGGTCATGTGGGTCAAATACAACGGATTTAACCATTTCCCTATTCGAAGTCAGTGGCGTTGCCAGAATTCTGTTAGAACTCATTTTTGTAAGGACCATCTTTATGAATAAAACTTTTTCTTTGATTATTAAGATACATTCTTTCTTAGAAGCGGAAAAATCCATATCTTTTAAGATGATTGCAAGGGCGTCATAGAATTAAATAAATGGTAGCAGGAACTTCCAATTGCAAAAAGCTTTAGAATTACACGTGTAAATACCCCTGCCTCTCCTAAACTGGCGCTTGTTATATATAAGATCTTACCTTTCTGATTTGAGAATAGAATACTAGGCCATTTGAACAGGTTTGGAAATAGTGGGTTTTTTACGAAGAAACACTTGAGCACAGAAAATTTGGGAGACAGACAAAGCAATAATTGTGAGACAGTGCTTGGAAAGCCCTGTTATTCATTTATTCTCTTAATTCGCCACAATTTTTTCAAACTGTTGTATCTTCGCCAATGCTGTTTTTTCAGGTAAACTTCCCATTTCTGTGTCCTTTAATTGTAGAAATCCTACTGGCCTTTCAGGCTCCGCTGAAATGTGTGTGAAGCCTGCCTACTTGCTTTTTCATGTTGCTAATGTAAAAGTTCATTCAGTTCCTTGTTTTTATAACTCACCGGGCTGGAACCAGGTCTTACTCACTCATTTCTGTACCTATAGAGGAAGCGCCGAGTAAAATTTTGATTGATTGAATGGGAAAAAGTTGAGTAAAATGTTTGCCCACTAAACTGTTCCTTGAACGAAAGCTGCTTGTTGGCCGGGTTTCAACTCCAGATAATTTTTCTGCCACTTCTGCATTCATCTTCCTGAAATTCTGCTTTCACTAATCACTGGGCTTCAGCAGGCCTTGGTTCTCTTGGGTACAAAATGAGAGGGTTAAACTGAATAACTCTAAGATGCCCTCTTGTTTTAAATTTTGTTATTCCAGATTACTGAACTGGCACAGAAATGAGTTCAGCATGTCAACCATGACAAGGTTAAATACATCAGCCTGCTCTTAAGACGCCCCCCCCCCCCGCCCCCTGCACTCTGATAAACCCACTGTGCTCATCCTTGTATCTGGGAACACGCTTGTGTCCTCAGACATGCTTCCCTCATCTCTGTGCTCAAATGCTGTGCATCCTTCAAGGCCTAACACAAACGGTTTGGAATGCTTGAGTGAAGTGTTCTCCGCTCCCTTTAGTCACTTACGGTGCTCCCTCCGTTCCTCCTACAGCAATTGTTCTCTCTGTGTTCATGTCGACACTTAATCATATACTGTCACATTGTTATTAGTGTTATTTGCTCATTAATTCAGGTAACATTTGTTTTTGAGCACTGGTCTGCATTTTGTTTTCCCTATGAGGTTATACGCTTTTTCGAAGTCAGAAAATGCTGTTCCATTCGAAGTCTCCTTAGGGCTGTGCGCATAGTAGCTGCTCAGGGACTGTTGATTGGGGATTCCTGAATGGGATAGAACTGTGCTGAGTCTTTGCTGTTGTCCTACCAAGTGTCCGCCTCAGCAGCAGCGGCTGTCATTTGAAGAGTACTGTGCTCCACAGAGCATTCCGGAGCGGACGGTTTTTTATTTTCATCCCTAAAGTAATGTGACTGTTATCATAGGAGCTTAGAGGGCGTTTGGGGTGGACTTAATAAAGGAGTTGGGATTTGAGCTGGGTTTTGAAGGGTGGGCTTTGAATACCTTATGAAGGAATTGGGACTGTAGGCGTTGGGACCCTATTGAGAATTGGGGGGGCCTGCTGTAGTGTGCAGTACCCATTTTCAGAAATGGTATCAGTTGGTAGAGGAGTGCGTGGATGTAGGGAAGTCAGGCTCGCAGTGGTTTAGGCAGATTTAGGCAGGTGGGCAGTGGGAAGAAAGCCTAGTGAGGGGTAAGGTGGCAGGGAGGGTGAAAAGGAGAGGGTCTGCACTTAGACAATCTGGTTTAAATGTTAACTCACCGTATACTAGTTGTGAGGCACTAGGCAAAGTTCTTAGTCTGTGTTTCAATTTTCTTATCTATAAAATAGGGATCATTGTGTTACCTTTTAGAGTTACTGTAAGGATTAAATGAGCTAGTGAATGGAAGACATTTAAAGTGGGATTTGAGCCCTGGCTGGTGTAGCTCAGTGCATTGAGCGCGGGCTGTGAACCAAAGGGTTGCCGGTTCAATTCCCAGTCAGGGCACGTGCCCCAGTGAGGGCCACGTGAGATGCAACCACACATGGAAGTTTCCCCCCATCTCTTTCTCCCTCCCTTCCCTTCTGTCTAAAAATAAAAATAAATAGAATTTCTTTAAAGAAAAAATAAATAAAAACAAAGTGGGATTTGATAAATGGTAAACTCAGTGAGTAGTAACTGCTATAAATATTCATGATAACTGAGCTTGCCAATCATGTCTCCTCCTTCTTGTAATTTTGAATTGTGGTGGTTATACTGTGGTGGTTCTTTTACAAAATTGTATCCATCGGTGAGAAAATACTCCAATTCTTACAAAAATTAACTTGCTGTATAGTGAAGAAATGATGATATCTTCTCACCCTCAGCTGGTGAAACGTGCTATCGTACAGCTGAACGATGTTTGACATTGAAGAGACGGGTGACCGTCACTGTACTTTGCATGTGGTCTGTGTGAACACATTCTGCAGGTGCTCGTTCCCGCGCAGTCTTCTTTGTGTTGGGCCGATTTGTTACGTTTCTGCTTTCCTGCTTTATACTGCTGGGCAATCATCATCTTTAAATGGTTCATTAGCTATGATGATAGCTCTTGCTTTGTTTAATAATGAACTGTCAAAGGACTATCAGACCATGGTTAACGATACCCTGTATTTTCCACTCATGCCCATATAAGACTCCAGTGAATCCTTTAAGTTTTTTCTAAAACTTTTTATTATCTAAATGACCAGGTTGAGGTTTCTATCATGTTTTATACTTTGGGGAAGAAGAAGAAAATCCCTCTCCCATTCCTTGTCAGAGTTTCTTAGCTGAATGACAAGTCCAATGGATTGGAGTAGTGTGAGCCCTCAAATTATGCTCAGTGGATGCTCTTTCCAACTTAACATTACAGGTGCCAGGGAATGATGACCAGAATATGTAGATGTTTTAAAAACCTACTTTTCAAAATAGAGTGTCATAATGTTTCTTTCTTTGATTTGTAGTGGTTGGAATTGGAAGGGGAACAAAAGTGTTGGCCAGGATGTTGTCAGGGTCCAAGGTAAGGGCACAGAAACAGTTCTGTGTTTCTTTTTCTTTCTCAAATGTTTTTCTTAATGACCATGTGTTGGATTTTATCAATTAAAAATAAACTATATAAATCGCAAGAGCGAGTGTCAATCCTGAGTATTCATCACAATATCTATAATTATGATATCTGAGAATTCAGATTTTGAGACTAAATTAAAAATTCAAGATTGAAAGGTACATTTGACTGATAGAAGCAAAAACTCTGCTGTGCCCATAATTAAAAAAATTATATCTGGTTTTTTATATAATTATATTTCTTAGATGAAAGGGAACTTACAGATCATAAATTCTATTAGCAGATTTTATTAAGCCTTGGATTTTTATAGAAACAATACCCTTTTGTAAGACATGCACTTTTCAGCAAAAGACATACTTTCTTCAGCGGTTACAAATGTTTGCTAAAGAAAAGAATTGGGCTTCTTTAAGATGGTAGGCGCTTTTTGAGGCTCTTGGAAGGAGAGAGAGGAAAGGTTACGCATGAACGTGGGAGGCCTGGCACCTGTGGATTGCTTCAGGGGTTCCGTGAGTGACCTGCAGGAGGGAACGGCAGGATGAAGGGGCATTGAAGCAAGACATCAAAGTGGTTAACCTTTCTGGGCCTTTTAGTTTTTCCTTAGGAAAAATGATTTGATCCTCCCTAGGGTCTCTTCCAGCTCCAAGAGATAATGACATCTGTATCCTAATTAGTTACTAGGTTATAATAGTTGGGGCTAGGGACCAGTGAAAATGCCTGTGGGAGGAAAATTAATATGTCATTAGGAAGAGAAGAATTTCATCGAGTCCCTGGACTAAACTTTTTGTTTTAAAACCGTTGCTGTGAATGGGATATAAATAGTTGGTAAAGTGATTTTGTCTAAATTGTTTCTTTAAAAAAAATTTTGGTCAAAGACCATTAAAGTTTTTTCTTTTTAGTTCATTGCAGACTAATTGATAACTTTTATAAAATATAATTAAAATGTTATGGCAGTGTCAAATTGCTGCATAAGTTTTTAACACCCTCATTTTCTGAAATTAATCGTGTCATGGATATTGGACCTTGGACCACACTTTGAGTGGTGGTGGTCTTGATGCCCATAGGCAGCCTGCCAGGACTGCTGGGAGTGGCTGAGGACGGGGACTAGGAGGGGTCTCTGAGGAAGATGGAGGGGTCACTGAGGGAGAAGAGGGGCCCTGGGAATGGCACCTGGGATCCTCAGCATGCAGCCAGACAATACCATTGCGAACTTCCCCGTGGCAATGGCAAGCACATTGAGTTTCTCTGCACTTCTGTGGGCCTGTGAGGCTGTGTTGAATTGAGCTCATGCCTTTGGGCGCTCTGCCCCTGTGCGGAGGGCCTGGTCCTGGCTGCAGGTGCCCTACCCCTCCCGCTGAGGCTGTCCTCAGCTCTGCCTCAGAGGCTGTGGGGTTCCCAGGGTTCCTTTACTTAGGCTGTTGGTTTGATTGCTCTCTGCGGGTGGGCCCTGAGTGTGGGCCCAGGCTTAGGGTGTGCGACTTGTGGAGCTGACAGCGCCAGGGAGTCTCCCCCACACCCCAGGCAAGATGGCAACTGCAGGAACTTCTTGCACTAAGCATGTGCAAGGCTAGCAAGGTACTAAAAGGGAAAAAGCCCTCCTACGCCCTTCCAGGACCAGATTGGGAGTGGGACCAGGGGAAGGCAGGCACGTGTGCGGTAGAAGTTAAAATGGGCAGGGGGAGGTGCTGGAACAGAGAGGCCTGTCAGTCTATCCCTGGGAAAGAAGAGATTGATTGGGAGGGAGGTGGACCCACCTGAGGGCGTGAAAGTTCAGGAAGTTAACTGGTCGTTCTGAGAAAGCACCTGGCCTGTCCCACACCCAAAGCTAATGTAAATCCAGGGGAATGAACAAACACTCTCTTGCTCATTGTTTGCTGCTCGGGACCTGCACATGGAAGGTGCACTGGCCTGTCCTCTCCATGGACCATGTGACTGCTAAGTCACGTGGCCCATGGCCACCAGCAGGGAGTCTCGCTCGCTGGCTGACTTGGTGGAGCATTTGCCAGTGCATTCATGTGCTCTCTGGCCTGGAAGCACGGGACCTCGTGGGCCTAGAAACTGTATGGCCGATGGTGGCACCAGCTCCCCATGCAGCCTCTGGGAGGGAGCCTTGGGCTGGACAGCAGCTGGGAAGAAGCTAAGCTTCCTGCATGACTACTTAGCAGCCACTTTGAGCTGGAAAGGATGGTACTTTAAAATGGAGTGGGAACTCTAGGCACTGCCTTTTGTTTGGGTCTTGCTGAGGATGCTGGGTTTTCTGTGGGTTTGCAGAGGAGCTGAGCTTTGAGACCTGGAGTCCCTTATTCTTGCAGATCGTTCAGCATCCAAATAAAAACCTCTTTCCTTTCTCGCCAGCCTCTGCCTCTAGAGTTTGCCTTTAGTGGCAGTGGGCAGCTGGACCCCCTTTTTGTTAACAATCTACTTAAGCTTTTCTTAAAAAGCCCTGGAGAGCATATTGCCTTTGATGTTACATCTGAGTTATCAACTGACACAAAACCTTTGTCTTTCAGTTGGAACAGCTCTCAATGAAGGATGAATTTCAACGTGTCTTGCTCTGCAATCTTCAGAATGGTGTTAAAACACACAGAATACGAAAATTGTGTTAGAATGCATGAATTCTACATTGTGTTTAAATACAGGCACATGGAGTTTAGAATCTGTTTCTGATACATGTTTTTTGCCTGTTGCTTAATATTTGTTTGTTAACTCCAAAATATAAGTAATAGTAATTTTGATACAGGATAATTTTTATTTTCTTTTTTTAACATGGTTTTGTATTTCCCAAAATCTTTACAATGAACAAATGACTTTTATAATAACAAAAATGGGATATTTACAGTAAGAAATTTGTTTGGGTTTTCCCAAGATAAAATAGTTTGAGTTCATTGGAATATTTATTACCGACCCCTCCACCCTCAACTACAAATACACACAATACACGCTATATGTTATTGGGAGGTTTGACATGCAAATTCCAGGCATGTTTTCAGAACTACGATGACTGGAAGTGTACATACATTGTTGACTCTGGCTTAAGTTTTGTCACAAACCGTTTTCAACTAGGAAAGCTGAATGTCATACAGTGAAGTCACTAATCCTCAGTAACTTAAATAGAAGATCCTTAGGTGCAGCTTATTACAAAAACCTAGTTCTTGGGTGCTTCACCTTTCAAAAATAGGATTATTACCTCATTAGCTATTTGTATGTTTTATACTATTAATTTTAGAAAACATATTTGTTGAAAAATTAAATCATTTAAATTTTACTTTTAACTTTGTTGATTATATTTTTCTCAAAAGTAGTTAATTTTTTTAAATATTTCATTTATTTTATTTTTAGACAGAGGAGAAGGGAGGGAGAAAGAAAGAGAAACATCAATGTGTGGTTGCCTCTCATGTGCCCCCTACTGGGCAGATGCAACCCAGGCAGATGCCCTGACTGGGATTGAACTGGTGACCCTTTGGTTCGCAGGCCAGCCCTCAATCCACTGAGCCACACCATCAACTCAAAAGTAGTTAAATTTTTAAAAATAGATTTTGTTTTCAACATTGGAAGGAATCTTAGAGATCCTCTTATTCAGTGGCTTTCAAAATTTTTTTTTTTTTTTTTTTTAAGAGTTCGGTTTTTTTTTGTTTTTTTTAAGATTTTATTTATTTTTAGAGAGAGGGGAAGGGAGGGAGAAAGAGAGGGAGAGAAACAGCAATGTATGGTTGCCTCTCACATGGCCCTCATGGGGACCTGGCCCGCAACCCAGGCATGTGCCCTGACTGGGAATCGAACCAGGACCGCTTGGTTCCCAGCCCGCGCTCAATCCACTGCGCTACACCAGCCAGGGCAAATTTTTGACCAAGACCTAGAGTAACAGATTCATTTTATATCATGATCCTATATCACATACGTGTGTAAAAAACAAACATTTTATCACACAACTTTAACCCTCTGTACAGTGTATTCCTGACCTGATAGTTTTGTGTGTGTGTGTGTGTGTGTGTGTGTGTGTGTGTGTGTGTGTGTAGTGCCTGCAGCCTCCTAACTGGGCGCAGACCCAGTGTTTGGCCTGGTGTTTACCCTTTTTCCTCTTCCTACTCTTCCTGGTAAATTTTTATTTGCATCACAGAAAGTTAGACTCTCAGTGTGTGCAGGGCGGGGTTAAGTCAAGAGTGGAAACACGGGTTCTGGGATGGCAGACGCGCAATGTGCGTGTTCAACAACACCGCCGTCCGCCCTTCCCTCCCCGCTCAGTCCTGGTTAGAGGCACTGCAGGGGAGCACAGCCGCACACTCTTTTCTGTTGAGCCGAGAAACATCCCTGGAATCTTCGACATCACGCGACCACAGTGAATGAATGGGTGGAGTGCCGGCCTTTTTCATAAAATCTTTAGGCCGTTAGGTTATTTTATGTCCATTTTGAAGACCGGAGACTATTCAGACTATGCTCCTTTGCTCAAAAAAGTCCTTTTTCGCATTCCTTCCCTTGCAGGTCAGGTGAGGTTTAAGGAAAGAGCCTTTCTTTGTCTTCATTCGCTTCCTCTTCTGTCTTATAGAACATTTTGCTCTACCAGGGATCGTATTTCTCCTTATTTACTTACTTATTATTATTTTAAAGTAATTTTTATTTTTTCCATCACCATTTATCCCCCCATACCTTCCTCCATCTCCACCCACCTTTGCTTCCCCCTACAGTTACCACACTGTTGTTCATGTCCATGAGTTCTATCTTTTTATTTTTCCTTTTTTTGCTATTTCTCTTGTTACTTATTTTTTTCACTGCATTGTCATGTATAACGTGTATAAAAAGCATGTAAGTTTTCCGTACAGTGCCTTATATACCGAAGTTGCTCAGTAAATGCCGTTGTTACTATTTCCAAGTATTTCATCCATCCCCAAATCTCTCTTCTGAATTCCAGGCCTGTTGGATCTCTCTAACTGACGTCTCATAGACACCTGTTGGAAATCCTGAAAACATCTAATTTCATTCCTTTCATTTCTATCTGTGATTTCGGGGAGTCTGGACAAAACATGGTACTCCTCAGAAACAGGGAGCATGCCAGTTCTCTAAGGGAGAGAGTTTCTCTGGACATTCCAGTCAGAAAGAAGTTTCTTACAGTGAGACCTATTGAGTGACAGATAGGTGGTGGTTCTCAAAAATAGTTTTACAACAGATGTACATCTGCATAAAATACGATTTAAGTAAATTGCTCCTGAGAGAAATTGGGCTGTATGTCCCTTTGGCCTAACTTGGAAAGTCGATTACCTAGAAGAAGGCAGTGGATGCACGTCCTTTACTGTGACACCTCCTTAAGTTACGCTTTCTCTGAGCCGGTCATTGAGCAGAAGCTGGATAGCAGATACACTTGGAAGTAACAGACTTTGATGAGGTTTTGGAATATTATCTTTATTTGCTTTCTGCATTGCTGATTAAATTGGTTACTTCCGTATGTGTTAGAGACCCGATGAGCAGATGGAAGGGTTGCTGTTCTATTATGAAATCAGTGAGGCCATATAAAGACTTGAACTTGCATCTTCCAGATAGAAGGCTACTCCCATATCTGTGCAGAGATATCCCATAGCACAGTGGTGCCTGTCGACAAAGCCGGCATTTCCTCCGGAAGCAGCTTTGTATCCCTTCCCATAATTGAGAAAGTCTTATTGTTTGGGTACACAGACTTTTCCACGCTGGATGTACTCAAAGGACAGTAGTGTACCCCAAGTGCACCCCAAATGTGCAGTAGTATTTTCAGGGTAACCAGGGTGACTCTGAAGTGTAACTTGAATAATGCTCCTGTGAAACGTAGCCAGCTCTCCAAGATTTGAGCATATCTAATGCACTTTCTCCAGTGGTTACTCCAATTTGTACATTTTCTTTACATTCTGTTACTGTTCATACATTTCATAAGTACTATGTTGAAAATTTTGAAGGGCTTGTACTTAGGAACTGTACAAAGCTACTCTTTTAATGAAGACATTCAAAGCCACATGTTTTCAGTTTGGTAGTTTGTTTTTTTTTAATGTTCTTCCTCATTCTAAATAACATCCCTTTGTTTGTGAAACTGAATCACAAGCTTTCAAAATCAAACCAGAAAAAGCAGTGTCTAGTTGAGATGGGAATGATTATGTACACTTTCTGTAATGCAAACATTTTCTTTTCTCCGCAAGAGTACAGAAGGCAGTTTGTTCTTAAAGCTGTCTAGTGGCGTTCCGGGAGCTTGAGGGTGAGTGAAGTTGAGAATACAGTAATATTAGTATCAGCGAGAAACCACAAGTCTCAAAGAACATACAGTTCAATGGAACCTTCTTTAAAAATTCTACAGGACCTCCATTTGTTTGGTGGTAGTGGAATTATGTTGTAATGAATTCATTAATAGAATTCACAATTTCCAGACAATATGTCATGGGACATAAACAACTCTAAAAGCCCGTCTCTGTAGAATTTTGGTCAGTGAGAAATACTTCACACCCCATAGGATAAAATGGTGGGATTGTGCATATAAATCCCTATGTCTGTTTTTTTCTACCCCATGACTTCTTGGTGGTGAGGCTTTGCTTCAGCTGAAGGCTTGACTGTCTGGGTAGACTTTTCTAAGTAGTTTGGGGACTATCGAGCATAATTGGAAGATAATTAATGCTAGGTGCCAAGACAAGGGAATAGCTGGAAATCAGGTATGACTTAGACTGGCGATTTTCAACAGGTGTGCCACAAGGTTTTTTAAAACATGCAATACCTAACTGTTCAGTCAGGGACACTGACTTCTTTTCCCTCAGACTGTCAGATTAAAAAAAAATGACAACAGACAACACAAACAATATTTGTTTGGTATGAATGAATCAAAGTTATACCGATGTTTTTAAATCTCAAATTGGCAAATTGTGTATTGCTTTTGGTGTGCTGCAGAATATTAGTAATTAGTTTTTGTATGCCACAAGATGAGAAAGGTCGAAAATCACTGACTTAGACCAATAGTTTACAAAGTGCTTCCAGGGGCGCCAGAGGCTTTTTTAGGGGGTCTTTTGAAGTCAAAACTATTGCCATAGCTTTGCTGGTTTACTTGCAGTCTCTTAAGTACTCAGTGGAGTTTTTCAGAAGTTACCTGATGAGCGAAGATATCATGGCTCTGATGGCTAAATGAATGTGTGTGTGTACTAGTGTTTTCACATTTCTCAGTTTTAATATACAATAGAGTAAATATTAAAGAATCCATATGAAAAAGAAATTGTGCCGGGGTTTCTCAATAACTTTCAAGTGTTGACAGGGGTTCTGGAACCACAGTGTTTGCGAACTGCAGGTTTCAGTATTATTTTCTCTAATAAGAATCCAGCATGCAGCCAGATTCAACATAACTGCAGAACCTGGAATGACTTGAAACTTGGCAGGTACACTATGGAGGTTCAAAACTGTGGGGAAATAAGAAGAATTATGTGCATAGGAACTTCTCTAGCCTGTAGGTGGAACTTTTCCATCTAGTAAGAAACGATAGAACAACAATGCTAAATCCAAGGTAACAGCTTATAATATGGCAAGATAAGGGTCAGTGTATAAAATGTACTTAGAAAATAATGAACATCTGTAGGTAATCACCTGCCAAGCAATATGACATGAGAGCTCAGTAAGATAAACCACTGGGAACAGGCATCGTTATCTGTTATCACCATCATACTCTTCCCCTCTGCAGGTTACCTTTATTGATGTCTTAGCCTGTTACAGTGTAACCTTCTAGAGGCAGCAGACTCTTTAGTATATATCTTTGTATCAGAAGCATGTACCCCTGGCTGGTGTGGCTCAGTGGGTTGAGTGCTGGCCTGCAAACCAAAGGGTTGCTGGTTCAATTCTCAATCAGGGCACATGCCTGGATTGCAAGCCAGATCCCCATAGGGGGCGCCCGAGAGGCAAGCACACATTGATGTTTCCATCTCTCCCTCCTTTCCCCTCTCTAAAAATAAGTAAATAAAACCTTTTTAAAAATTTTCAAGAGCGTGTAAAAGAATATTTTTTATATTCTCAATCTTTAAAAAAACATGATTGAATGAATATATTAGTAAATGAATGAACATATAGTGTGGGTTTGATGATAGGCCTTCATTCTTTTTTGTAAGAAGCTGGTGTTGAGCACCTACTCTTAACTATGCAGTGGGATGGACTGACTGATGGGGAGATGGGATGGATTAACAGGGCAGCTTTGAAAGAGGTCTGAGCCTCAGAGAACAGAGGGCGCTCCAGGCCAGGACGCCTGTAGTCCAGAGACTAACAAGCATTGTTTGTGTACTTGGAAAGGTTCCTTGTTAAAACTCGTTATGTAGCAGAATAGCACAAATATCTGGACACAGTATACTTCATGATTGCATTTGCTTTTCTTACGCAACTAGATAGATTATTAAGACAAAAATCAGAGCATCATTGCTTTACTGTTCCTTATGGGAATTCGTTGTAACCAGATGAGTCACTCTAACCACTGTTAGTGTGAATTGCTTTACCTTTTTTTTTCAACATAGTATCAATAATAGTATTGTTTTTATTGCTTACCAGGGCCAAGTACTGTTCTAAACTCTTGTTCTTTTCAAGAGGTACTGTTATTATTTCCATTTTAAGACAAAGAAAACAAGGCTCCAACGGGAGAGACTAAATTAACCCATTTGGCCACCTGTGTGAGCACGGGTTCAAACCCTCGAGTCTGTGCTCTTCCGCTCACCTCGCGGTGCTTCTCCCATTGGTCTGCTTCACCAAGGTTGACTGTTCCAAAAGCAGGAGCAGGAGCGGGGCATTTTGGGTGAAGAGACTAAACGTTTAGTTACAATAACTAACTTGTGTCATTGTTAATGAAAAATGTTTAAAGTTAATTGAAATGCATTGGAACATTCACTTCTGTATTGTGTTTGTTAAAAAAAATCTGAGCTGTATAATAGGAGGTGATTTCATAAAAGGGCACTGAGGCGGATATGAAATGTGTGCTTGCTTAGGAGAATTCGAAGTTTTAATTTTTTTTTTGCATTTTTGTCTCTGATCCCTGCACTAGCATAATAAGCTTGTCATTAATAAACTATACTTGAGCTTTCTTTTAAAAAAAATTGCTCACATAGCTACAGATGATGTTTACTGGGAATTCTATTCCTTGCATGTGTCTCAGCATTTCATGTGATGCTCCACTTAAAATTGAATTTGACTCAGTGAAAGGAGTATAAAGAAATTGTAGTACAGTCTGCTCTGAAATGAGTAGTAAAACACACCTCAGTTAACTGAGAATAATCTAATTCTTTACTGATGAATAATGATCTGTTCTGAGACATGACTTTTCCCTTCAGAGAACTACATATTTAGCTTTTGTTTAAATGTGTAATCAAATTACAAAGATTAGTCTTACTCTTTCATAAAAGAAGTAGTAAACTGATTTATTTAAAAGTCAACTTTAATTGTGTGTGTGGTAATTGTTGAATCTGGTGATGGCCATGCGCCTGTTTACTGTGGCATTCTGTCCACCCCTAAATATATATGAACATTTTCCTTCAAAGTCAGAACTGGTTTTAGAAAGCTGTTTGCAAATAACAGTAGGTTTATAAGCCACAGTATCTTCGTCATGTTGGCTGCTGTGGGCAGTTTGGGCATGTTCTCCAGTTTACACACGTGCTTCCCACTTATCAAAAACTAACCGAACGCCTGCTGTCTGTTTGCCTTTATTCTGTATCAAGTTGGTGGTACCCCTAAAATTCTGTGTGACTCTCAGGACATACACGATGGCTTTTCCTCACCTGTGTTTTTCCCTTGTTGCTCTTCCTCTAGAGGTACATCGCCATCGGAGAGCTGGGGAAAGCCACCGACACGCTAGACTCCACAGGGAAAGTGACAGAAGAGAAACCTTACGGTATGAAGTTCATCTAAAGTACTCTCTTTTAGCATTTAGGAAAAGATTCTGTGAATTCCCTACCCTGATACTACTAGTGATTATAGTTTTCACTACATTTTTTTTACTTTAATAAGATCATAAATGGTTTATCATATTGTTTATTTGGTATGAGTTTCTTAACAAAGATTTATTATAATTGCCTCTTTTCCTATAGTCACTTTTTATAACGTTCAAAATTCTTCCAAATAATTCCCTTTCCAAAAGGCATTTGTAGCTAGGATTTAGGACATTTTTTTCCTAGTAAATGAGAAACAGAGAAACTCTCTTGTTAGATTTTACCTGTGTCTTGCAATTGTTTGTTCATTTATTTTAGAATTACTTCTTAGCTGCTGACATAAATGTACCAGGTTTAGTGCTTTAAAATTAATCATGTTTCTTTGCTTTTGGAGTACGTAAAAAGGTGTGGCAAAGGGAAAGCTATTTCTCTGGAAATAAAGCAGAATCTTAGTTTTTCTATGACTCCTTTTATTATTTATTTTTTACTATTTTAAGAGAGGATAGATAAATGAACTGGTTTCCTAGCAACTCTCCCAGTGCTCATGCTATTTATAATGAAGCAGTTTTGTACAGCGAGTTCACCTGCATTATCGTGTCACCAATTGGGAACTGTGTGCAGGCTTTCTGTGGCTCGTTGTCCTGCCTGTGTTTCACGTGGTCACTTCTTACTCTCGCGAGGGACAGTCCGCCCCGGCGTCCCTGTGCTTTTGCGTTGCGTGTCCTCTGTGCACACTTCACGCTGCCCCCGGACTGAGACCAGCCTTTCCATTCTTCACATTGGCTTCATTTGACCTGCTAATACTTCCTTACATGTAGCTAGTATTTTACTTGATTAATCAAACAGCATAATCAAAAGAGAAATCACTGACTTATTTTTTGAGTCGTTTTAAAAATAAATGTTGACTTATTCTTGATACTATTTTTATTAGGAAGCATATAGCTGACCCTCACTTAATGGAAACGCAACCATAATCTTCAACCAGAAGGTTTTTAAGAGTAAGGAGGCATAGGGCAATAGGAGAATATCAGATTTCCAGAGTATACTAAGGTGTACAATGTTAGTACATGTACAATTAGAAGAATGGTGAAGAGGGAAATTTGGTGAGACTTGCTGGTTGGACGGCATAGTGAGGGAGAGGAAGTTGTCAACCACGACCGAAGTTTGGGGTTTTAAAACCGGTTACTGATGGTGCAGTTCATTGAGTAGGGGATTCTAGACAAGGGTCAGGGTGGTGAAAATACTTAAACGGGCCCTTCCTTCCTTCCCTGAGGCATTTTGGAATTTAAAAACTTACTCTGTTGTGTAATGGTTAGCTTTATTTACTTGTCTTAAAGAAAGCATCATTTGTTAAAATCATCTCATTAAAATGTTGGAGTAAGTTGTAGAGAAACTAAGGTTCTTTAAGCCTTAAAAGAGGAGAGCTCCCTACAGTTTATTGAATGGTATTTGTAGTTCCAGAAGGTGAGAGGTCAAAGAATTTTGCTGATTGATACAACTTTTCTGTGTGATTTCAGTAAATCAGCAAATGTTTATTATTTGTTAAAGTTGCTATAGCAGGTACCGAAGGGAAGATAAATAAGCATAAAACTCAGCCTGTGTCCTTATGGAACTTATGTCTAATGGAGAGCTAGGACCTAGGTTCTCGACCCTCTGAGACCCAAAACTGAGACCTGTAACCAATATTTTGTAATGCTTTCTTTACTCCCAAAATAAAATCCAAAGATACTCTAACCTACTTACATATTTTTTTAAAAAGTCACTGATATACAGTAAATGGAATATAAAGAAGAAATAAAAGTTATAATAAAATTGGCGCATAAGTATGCAAACGCACATATATTACTATGCTGGAAGTCTTAATGAAGTAGTGAGATGTTTACACGTATTCATAAACCATGGTGAATGTCACAGGTACGAATGCAGACCGATAGAAGGTGTGTTGTATGACTTAGTACTGAAAAATTCAGTATATGAAAAAAGTACAAAAAACGCTTTGTTTAAATGGAAAATGGAGTTAGGTTCTAGCTTCAGGTGATTATAAACAGACTTTCACCCACATGAGTATCTGGCACACATCCAAAGTCACGCAGTATATAGGACAATTCATTGTGCTGTACCGTCTGCAAAGTACAGGCCTCTAGTGTCAGCCATTACATCATTGTAAGAATACAAAATGCAGTTCTTCATCGACCTGTGGAGAACAACTGACGGATGGATAAAGTAACTAAGGCAGTGTGCAGTAAAAGGCACATGGATGCTCTTAAGTCATTCTGTTCCACGAGACAAATACTACCGTTAGCCATTATTTTAGGCAGCCGGGAGTGGCTCAGAGGAGGAAGAAAATGAGTCTGGCTCAGTGGAATTAGAAGTCCAACCATATTAATAGGTCCCTTCCCTTTATTCTCTTTCATAACACCTCCTGTTATTCCCAAGTCGTGTTTTTCACCATTTCTAAGTGTATGTTTGCATGTCAATCCCTGAGCTATGGGGCTGAGACCATGTCTCTCTTGGTCCTCACTGTCTTTTTGGTTTCTAGAACAGTGCGTGGTGTACAGAGTGAAACACTCACTCCGTGAATAATGAGACAGGCGGTAGAGGCTTTTGCGAGGGGGTGACTGCCGGCAGCACGTCTGTCTTCCCGCTCCTGCTGCACTGCCCCGCCCACCTCTGCGCAACTTGAGGGGGTTAAGTCTGCAATTGCCGGTGTCTTTCAGGGCCCATGTCTTCACTGTGCCCATCTGTGCTTGACTGAGCCCAGGACACTAGGACCGTGACTTTCCAGGCTCCTTAGAGGTGGGCCAGGCTTCTGGGAAGCCTAACTGCCCCTGAGATGGGAACAGATTTTCCTCTCTCTCATGGCTTTTTTATTGGGAGGCAGGAAACGAAAAAGGAAAGTGGTCGCTCATGCCAACCCTCTGTTTTAAACACCACGTGCCCCTTAGTCCCAAGACAGGGTCTCACCGAGGTCTCTCATGGTGTCCTAATGTTAGTGGGAGCGGCTCCGCCTGGGCTCTGGCCTGGCTGCCCACACCCCCTGGAGGAAGTTGAGGAGTTGAGTGGAGTCTCAGATTGTGATTTGAACAAATAGAGAACACTCAGAAGGCTTGTGTGCAGCTGGGTATCAATTGCCTTATGGTGCCTCTTGTTTGTGTTTAAACGTCTTTGTTATAAAGTATTACACAAATACTTTATACCCAAGTGTCATTGCCAAGTCAGAGCAGAAGTATATATTTTACTGTACTACAAATTAGTAGTTTTTAAAGTGTTTGTATAACTTTTCTTTTTTTTTTTTTTTTGCATTTCCACCAGCAATAAATAACTGTTCCACTGCATCCTTGGCAACACATGGTAACAGAGTTTTTAATTTTGGCCATTCTGGTAAATGCATAGTGGTATTTCATTGTGGTTTTAATTTAATTATTAATGAAATTCAGCACTTGATTCATGTTGAGTTTTTTTTGGCTCTTTAGCTATCTTCTGTTACGTGTTGTCCAGGTCTCTTGCTCAGTTTTTTGGTTTTCAGTTTTTTTCTTTCCCTATTGAGTTGCCTTTTCTTTTTCATAAAAATACTGATTTGTATAAAAGATGTTAATATACTCTGGATATGTTCTCTTTTTCTGGTTAGTATGTGTTGAGGATATTTTCTCCTACTCTGTGGCTTGTCTTTCACCTGTCTAAGAAATTCTTAGTTTTAATTTTGTCTAATTTGTCCAGTCCTTGATCACAAATCAAGCCCCGTACAGGCGTGAGTTTGTCTGGAATGTGTTTTGTTACGTTGGTCTGTCTGTCTGTCCTTGTGCTAAGACCAAACTATTGTAACAATTATAGTTTTAGAATGAGTCTTGCTATCTGAAAGAACAACTCTTCCTACCTATTTCTACAGATTTTTTTCTCTTAAGTTTTATCAAAGTAAGGATATTGCCGTCTGTGCCCAACTTGCTGCTGTTTTCTTTTTATCATGAGCTGACATTGAATTTTATCACGTGTTTATTCTGTATCTATTGATTTTTCTCCTTATTTAAATATTAAACGAACTTTACTTTTCTGGAATAAGCCCAAATTGATTATGGTATGCTATCCTTTACATAAACCGTTGGATTTAGTTTGCTAATATTTAGTTTAGGATTTTTTCATCTTTGCGAGTGAAGATTATGCCATAATTTTTCTTTCATATAATGTCCTTGACTGTCTCGGACTGGTTTTGACGTCAAGGTTATGCTGGCCTTATGAAGTGGGTGGGGGAACATTCTTTTTTCTATTCTTTGGCAGAATATGTGTCAGATTGGCATTATTTTTTTCCCTAAAGTTTGGTAGAATTTACTATTAGATATTTGGACTTTTTATTTTGTTAGGAAGGTTTTTAATCATGAGTTGGATTCTTTACTCTGGAACTTACTTTTTTTAATCTTGTGTCAGTCTCGATAATTTTTCACCTCGGTGTTCATTTTATCTAAATTTTCAAACTTACTGATATAAAGCTATTTATAATAATTTTTCATGGCTTTTCTTTTTAGTTTGAATATATCAAACTTAAAGTTGCAAAAATAGAGCCATATTTTTGTAGTTCTCAGTATACAGATCTTTAACTTCTTTTGATACTTATAATAGCACACTTTGCTGCTGTTTTAATGGGAATTAAAAAATTTTTATTTCTGATAAGTTCATTTCTAGTATATAGAAATGGAGTTGATTTTTGTTCATTGGTCTTTTGCCTTTTAACCGTGCTAAACTCACTTATTAATTCTAGTCGCTTTTGTGTGGATTTCTCATGAGGGTGGTTCTAAAGCAGATTGTTTTCCAGGTCGAGCTTAGCACTACTCCTGAAACAGGGCTTCTCTGGGGTCTCTCTTGAATGCCTCAGGTATTCATCAGAGTTTCTTCATTCCAGATGGTTGGAATCAAAACATCTTTGGTACCGGTTCTTTGGTTAGTTTTGTGGCAGCTCAGCGTATATATGTACAGCTTGGAATTTAGCCAAGTCTCCACTGGAGCCCCGTAGACATTGATGTGGTTCTCTCACATTTCAGCTGCTGCTGCTGCTTCCCTAAAGTCTGATTTCTGTTCGGCGGGATCCAGTGCTCTGCTTGGGCTCCCTGCCCTGCACCACGGTTTGGAAAGCTCCTCTGAGCCAAAGCAAGTGACTGGGGCTTTGCCTTGGTTCCTTCCCTTCTCTCAGGGATTGCCACAGTGCTGGCCGCCTGTAGTCTAGCTCATGTTTATTACATGTTTTTCCAATTTAACAGCTGCTCATGGTGGCAGAGCTTGTCCAGTCACAGCACTCTGTCATGGTGGAGTATGGTTTTTAACGCCATCATAAGGTTTTTACTTCATAGTTAAGTACCAACTATCATGTGACTTCACTGGAAGAGTCAATAAATTTTAAGCAAGTAATGATGTGTAATATGATCTTGTATACATTAATTTTTTTGAAAATGACTTTATAAAATTGATTTCAAATGAATACTGTCACGTTGATGATTTATTAATTTGCTGGTAAACAAAGGGTAATTACCCAAACCCTACGGTACTTGTAGCATAGCTATCTCTTTTACCAATTGCGCTTCTTTGGGCTAGTTATATGGTATACTTGCTTTGGAAATTTTATTCTCTTTCTTCTTAAATCCTATGGAGGTAAAGTCTTTATTCTTCTATCATAGGGACAACTATTATTATTTGGATTGAGCTAATACCATGTTTTAAATATAGCCAGCATGCTCACTACATACTCATATAGTGGTGAATAAAATTTTAATTGATAACATTTATTATTTTATTGTATTGTAAAATAACTTTCTGCATAGGATTTTTGTTTGATGATTTGCATATCAGGTGAATGACTGGCCCAGGTCACTTTTAATGCCTGTTAGACCTTGAGGTCTGTTATTCCACAGCAAATTAAATTCAGCAAGACCGCCTTGATTTCCACTGCCATTGTGGACATGACATAAGAAGAAAATCTGTCTTTGCCTTTAAGAAGCTCAGAATTTCATTGTAACAGTTAAAAAATGTGTGCGATTAATTGCAGAATGAACAGCACAGCCCATAAACCCCTGAGATGTTAAGTCAGGGAAAGAGACACCAGGGCAGAAGTAGAATGCGAAAGAGCACATCTTGCCGTCTTGTGGGGGATGTCAGTGAGAGAGAGCCATCGAAGAGCACGAAGGAGACACAGAGCAGGGATGTCAGTGGAGAGCAGCCTCGCAGGAGAAAGCTGTTGGGTCTTCTAAAGCGTGTTGCCAAGTTATGAACTGTTGTAATTTTATCAGCAATGGCATTTCTTTTGGGTGTTGCCAGGATGGTGCCTAGATTTGGAAGTTTTGCATAACTGAGGTGCCACCAGTAATTACGTTTTAATGTTACAGTGTGGTAACATTTTTCATGAAAAAATCCTCATCTGCATCATGAGCTGTTTCTGTTTGAAAAACAGTGTGAACTGAATAGCCTTCTGAAATCTGCCTTTTTGGAGCAGCCAGGTGTTGGAGAAATTCTTTTCACTTCTGTAGCTCTTCTCTGTTTGAGTCTGTAGTGGATTCCGGTCTTTTGTTCCTTTTTAGCTTGTAAGGATCAAGGTCACAGTGAGGTTAAGACTGTCTTGCTGGGTTGATGTTGAACTCTGGACACAGTACTCCCTGCTGTCGTTTAATTTTTATTCTGGTTTTAGAACAGTAATTGAAAGCACGTCATTTCTAGTTAATATTGTCCAAATAAATCAAATATAATATGTATGTATCAGAAAAAGAAGTTTAAACAGATTTCATACAAACTGAAAAAGAAGCACTGTAATATCTTTCCATCAACTATGACCTAAGTGATAGAATATTTCTATAATTTAGTTTGTTCTGAAATATGAAATATGTATAGTTATCTGTAAGTATGAAAAATCCCAAATATCAAATTTCAGTTGCAGATTGCATTTCTTTTGTTTGAAAGAGTATCAAATAAGCAGAAAATGACTATGAGACAGATATCGAAAGCTTTTTTTATGTCTTCATTCAAATTTTCTAAAATCCTTGTTTACAAAATGCTTAGTAATCATGCTAAAATTCTTGCTATGATACTATCTTTTTGCTCTGGCTAATTTTTGAGGCAAAAGACATCGGATTGAGCATGTTCGTTTAAAGAATAGAGAAACTGCAAGAGCAGTGGAGGGGGGGCAGATAAATACAGCTTTACTTGGTGACAAAATTAAATGTGAATGTGTCAAATTTATACCACACCATAGAATAGTTTTGAAATCTATTCAGTAAAATTTTAAATGTGTTTAATACTTGATAATCTTCAATACTGCATTAAGTTATTTATATTTGATGCCTGGAGAAACTTAGAAAATAACTTATGGGCTTTTTCGTACTCTCTGATCTCTTCACTTTTGAGGCCTGCAGGACCATTTCTATAGCTAATGCAACATCTTGTAAGAGCTTCTAACGGCCATTAGAAAGAACCAACTAAATGCATTGAGAGGATCGAATCACTTTTATTGGAGAAAAAAATAGAAGCAAAGGAAATTTGGTCTTAATATTAGACAAGAAAAGACTTTGTCCTCCTTTTATCTCATGAATATCTGTATATTATTAAATACATGTACTTCTGTGGTTGTTTGAGTGTCACTTTTTTTTTGTTCATTTTTGGCAGATAAAATAACACAAGAAGATATTGAAGGCATTTTACAGAAATTCACTGGGAATATAATGCAGGTGCCTCCCCTGTAAGTTTAAGTATTGAATTTGACTAAATGTTTAATTTTATTTTCCAGTAGATAGTATCACTTTAATGAAAGAAGTGCCTCCTTTTTATGTAAGGTGAGGTAGGTTTTAAATTTGACCTAGCAAATGATCAAGTCAAGATGAACCTGATTTGGACGGGATGCCAGGCTTCTGACACTGTCCGAGAGGCAGTGATGTGGTGTCCTCTGTGCCTGGATGTCGCCACACCCTGGTATCTTTGCTCTTCTGTGTTCATCCATTTTTCTCATCCGTCTACAGGTATCAGGGCAGTTTGGGAGCATAGCGATGGCACCTCCCAGAATGCCCTGCGGAGGCCAGCCCAGCCTGGTGTAGGTGGCCGTGTTGCGGTTTGGAGTCCAGTTAGCTGGTCCTTCCTTTCTGGTGTCGAGACCATTCCCTTTGGGATCGGAATCTTAGGCTTCACAATTCTCTGAATCAGATGAGAGTTATAACTTATGAAAAGTATAAGAAAATAGATTTACCACGTTTTTCATGCACGTTACTATTTCAAGCAAATTTTCATGCACATTTTTAAAAAAATGACCAAAAGTCTATATGTTGTATCAGGATAAATTATCGACAGTTCTTTTAAAATTTAGTATTTATTTTGTTTATAAAAATATTGTTTCTTTCAATACTGAAATAGCTATGGGAAAGTGTCTCTTCATAATTTTGCCTCCAAGGTAAAGGTTTAAAAATTTTAGCAGAAGATGAATAAACATGATTTTGGATCATTAGTGTTAAAATAAATGAAACATTTTTATTTATTTATATGAACTGATTTAGAATTTTCTCTGTGATTGTTCCAAGGATTTTGTGGTCTAATAAAATTTTATCACGTGAAGCTAAGATCTGTTAAGTAGATTGTTTGCTTTTCAGAATCACTTTGGTAACTTTTATACAAAAATGAGTATTATCAGAACGGAAGTTGTTTCAAGGAAGTATAGCTGAGATCCTCATGACCGGAGAGGCCCTCGGCCCTTACCCCAGGATGAGGTCCTCTGAAGGCATGAATCGACCACCTCCAGGGAGACGGGCACAGAATAACATTGACAGGATGGCTCGCTGGGGCCAGACCGAGCTCCGTGCGCGCAGAGATGCGGAGGAACTCCGTTCCTGGCGCCGCTGTGGAGCAGGTTCAAAGAAGTAACTCATGCATTTTTTAGAAGGATTTTCCATGTAAAGGGCTGCTGGGCGTCCTTTCCATGCTGTAACCTAGAATCGTTCTGTCATTGTTTCTTAATTCGACTCCCCTTCTCTGACCTTGTAAGCTACTCTGCGTTAAAGAAAGATGGACAGAGACTTTCCACTTTGATGAAGAGAGGTGAAGCAGTGGAAGCAAAGCCTGCCAGGCCAGTTACTGTGTACAGTCTCTCCCTGCAGAGATTCCAGCCACCATTTTTTACATTAGGTAAGATGGAGAAGAAATTCAAAATCATTTGTATTTACAAGGTAACTTTAGTTTTATATTCGACTATGTATGTATAATTTTAATGTTTAATTTTAACTCTCTAGGGTATTAGAGAGTTTTAAAATTCAAATTTAATGAAGGTTTGGATATGGTAATACCTTTCTGATAACACGTTGAATGAGAGTACCTCCAGCTGGAGGTTCAGACATGCCTTTCTAAATAGGCTGAGTTTTTATACCTTAGATCTCGGAGAAAAGTAGGTAAGGAGTATGTACTTTAAAAATGTTATATTTTATTATCTTATGGATACTTGTTCCTTCATTTTGGCTTGTATCTGGTAGATCACATTAAATTTTAAAATTCATACTAATTTGTCTTCTTAAAACAAAGCATTTTTAGTTTTTTTGGACAAGAAATCTAGGAGTGGAATGATGCTTTTTCCTCAACCTTCTTTGTTACCTGCAAGTTAGTGTTAAGGGTTATGAAAATATGGAAATAATGCATAAAGCAGAAATGTATTCTTGGATATTGGGTAAAATTCAGGTTATCAATATGAATTCATCCAATACATTTAAAAACCAAAAATTTTGTTTTGATTGTTTGGAAATTTTATGACCTACCTGCAGAAAGTAGTAGCTTCTGAGTTCTTAGGCTTCTGTAAACTAATCCTACTCTTAATTTCATGGTGCACACCAAATAGGATTCCTTTAATTTCCCCGCACCTTTTTCGCTAAACTGTGTTCCTTTGGCATATTATCTAATGTGCGTAAAGCTCGTGTAGAGTATGGCGTTTGTACAATTGAAAAAGAGAAGTCACTCCTTTCCTTTAGTTCCTGATTCTAGAATGCTTGACAAATAATGAGAGAAACACAATAAAAAATATTTTGTTCCATTCCACGAGCATGCAGCAGCTGGATTGGCACAGTAGATATTACCTATGAAAACAAGAAAAACTTGGATTTTTCTGATTGCATTTAAGCTGTAAATTATTTTGCTCACTGGCGGGTGTGATAGGCCAAAAGAGTGGTCTTTTCACCCCAGTCAAATAGATCACAGGAGTGTCGGCCTCCATTTGATCCTGGTGCCCATTTCCCATCTCAGCTGTGGCCCCGCCCTGGAGCTAATGGAAGGAAAAAAACAATTAAAATCCCCAGGTAGTAAGTTTTCATCGATTCCCTTAAATGGCTTTATTTGTATGATGTGACCAGAAGCAGAGCAGAAGCAGCCGAGTATGGTCCTTTTATGTGGAAAGTTAGGCTGTCTTCTGGGTGAATACAAATGACCCTGGCCCTGCTCTACCCGACAGGCGTGTGTTACACTTTGTGAAGGAGACGCTTAGCGATGCATTTGCTTTTGGAACATAGTGCAATTTTGCGTATTTTATGATTTCTTTAGGAATATCTCTAAGAGAACATTTAAGGATACTGAGCTCTCCATGTAGTATATTACCCCAAACATAATTCCTGTCCCTGAAAAGGGTTTTTTTGCTTGTATTTATTGAGTGTACAAATCTGAAAGTATTTTTAAAAATCTCCAGCTCACGATGGCAAACCTGAGATGTCTAACCATTTAAAACCTATCAAATGAATAAGGTGTCAAAATCTGAAAATATTTTTTTAAATCGTCAGCTCATGAGAGCAAGGATGAGATTTCTGTTTAAAAGCTAGGAGACGAACAGGGCTTCCTTATTGAAGTGGTATGACTTGCCAGTTCATTTAAAATGTGTTCATGAGTTTCTGCTGTTTGCTTTCCCCGTGCTCTGGCTTTTCAATCTCACAAACACATATGCTGCTGGATGAATAATTTATGTCTTAGCACATAAATATTTTATCACTCGATTGTTTGCGTGGTGCATTTTTACATTTGTTTGGAGGCATCATTTCTATGTAAAGTGGATTTCCTAGGAGGTCGGCCGTTTACCATGTCACTGTTACCGTTCCAGATGTTGAATGCGGAGGAGGTTTTTATATCAGAAGCTTGGTCAGTGACATTGGCAAAGGTAAGCACAAAGATGAATTATGAGTTTTATTTAGAGAGTACCGTTCCTTTTTTTGATGAGAAGAGGGAATTTTCTGTTTGTCACATCTCTGAGCGCTGCCCTCGGCTTCGGAAGCATTACGAGCTTACAGCACGCAGTTACCAGCATCAGCAGCTGCGGCGGAGCGTTTGTCTTGGAGAGAAGGGAGAGGAACAGAAGAGGAACGTGGGAATAATGAACCGGAGGACCAACATTTTTTTTCAAGTACAAAATAGGGATCAGAAAAAAAGATTTATCCTTCCAAAAGTTATTTTCATTGGTCCGAGTCAAGTTTCTTAAAAACTGGAAGCCATAGTCTTACAGCGAGCCAGAGAGTTGCAGCCCTGGCCCCAGCGTTCACTGGCAGTTGTGATGCTGGACAGGTCCTATTACCTCATCTGCCAAGTGAGAGTAATGGTTACCGCATGGGGCTGCTTCGGGGGTTAAACGAAAAAGTGTGTAGGTTCCTTGTAGACTTGAAAGCAGCTTATAAGGTGAGTTATTAAATATTATTTTGCTCTTTAATCATTTCTTAATCTCAAGGCTCTTGGTTCTCATATTGAATTATTGCAGTTTTACATTTGGAGTGATTTTGAGAGGTCTGAATCGAGTTCTTCTGTCACTTGAAAAATTATAAACCGCTCTATACAGAACCATTTATCTTGCGGATTTCCTTTTCACCCCTGTTGCTGCAGAACTCTCGTCCTGTGCCAGCGTGCTGGAGCTGACCCGGACCAAGCAGGGGCCCTTCACGCTGGAAGAGCACGCCCTTCCCGAAGACAGATGGACGATCGACGACGTCGCGCGGTCCCTGCAGCAGTGCTCGTCTCTGCTCCCAGCAGAGTTGGCGCTTAAAAAACCGAAACCCGAGGAGGCTAATGAACACGTTTTGAGCTGTGAATATATAACTCTAAATGAGAAGAAGGGAGAAGGCGATGTCATTAAGACATGTTAAGATTGGCGTGGGTCATCCTTTCTTGGTGGACATTTGAATCCTGTGTACACAAGCTACCGGCAAAGGACAAACAGCTACTCCTTTTTTTTTTTTTTTTGCATGAAGAAAAGTGTCCATCATTGACAGTTTCTGCAGGGCACAATTTATCTGTATACATTGTGAACAGCCTTGCAGTTGTTCAGTTCTTCATTATACTATAGAATGTTCTTTTAGGACATTATTATGTTGTTAGATTGGATACAGGAAAATCAACTTTCTGATTTTGATCTTGCTTCAAAGTCTTTTCCTGTGAAAAGCTGAACACATTTTCTAATCAAAGAAAAAAGACGTATGAGCTACGTGTTTCTTCGGCATCAAAAAAGTTCATGTAAATTAGTGTGACTTTGCCTTTATTCTGGCTGTCTGGTAGCTGTATGATATTGAAATTCTTTAACTATGTTTGAAAAGGCTATTATTTAACTCTTTCTTATGCTTTGGAGAGTTTGTGATTCTTAAGAACACTTCTTTGATAAGGCTGCATTCATTTGGTAATAGCTGTGTTCGTTTAGATCTTGGACACTAATAAACTTTTATAATAAATATTTGTAATTGAACCAAATTTTTGCTGTTACCACCAAAGGGATGTAAATACAAGACTAAATGCACTTCTACCATTAGTGCAAAGGACGGCCCCGTGGCTTATATTTTGGCAGCTCTGAGATCTTTTTCCAATATTTTCAACACTGTTGACCATCCTGTACCAAGTTGCTAAATAACAATTATTTTAAAAGTAAGCTAAAGAATGTGTCTTCAATTAAACATTTCTTTATTCTTTAGTATTTATTTTACCTTTTTTAGGGCATTGGTTTTTAGTTTGCTCTTTCCAGTGATATTTATAGACTCTGAGATCGCCCCTGTGTATTTCCAACTAATCTTTTCAGCTCTAAATATTTAAAAAGTTAATCTCAAACATTTTCATTCAAATGGCCTACTGAAAACTTTCTCTTCCTTGTTAACATAATTTTGAAAGCATAGTCACATTACAAAATAGTGAATTTCATATGTAATGAGTGCTTCGTATTGTTATGGGAAGGCGATATATTATGCATCTCGTCTGTAGAAGTGTTTGTCCTTCATTTACGCAATAAATATAGTTTCAAAAGGAAGAATCATTAAAATTTTCATAACATAGAAGCTTTTAGATTTTTACGAATTGCATTTCTTTTAGCTGGTTGCCTCCTTGCAAACCCTACCTTGAAAAATGTCACTATGAAAGCCAACGTGATTTTATTTATGGTGTATTTAGTATAGAAAGTCACATGCTTCAGTAGAGCGTTTTCGTCCTGTTGGCAACATATTTGAAGAAAAAATAGTGAAAGCAATTGTTAGTATGACACAGGAAAGTATAAGGAAAAGAGTTTCATATCTTGAGGTATTAACATCAAATGCCAAACAGACAAAGTTGAAATTTCCAAGTTTACGATTTCACTTGTTCACAGCTGCTGCCCTGCCGGTTGTGCCAACCCAAAGTGGCGGCAACAGCTGCTCATGCCCCGGAATCGTGCGGGTGGAGCGAGTCTTCGTCGTCGCCAGCCAAGGTCCAAACAGAGGAATGTTTAGGTTGCAGAAAACAACCGGGGCATTTCTGCTCCACATCGCAACTTAAGAATTGACGTGTATAATTGATTAATGGAGAAGAGTAGAGATTATTTGACTAGACAAAGGACTTTTTAAAACAGTAACCGATCTTTTTATTGCTAAAATTCTTGCTGTGTATCATTCTCTTTTTGCTCTGAGGACACTGAAGAAAATTTTGCCAAATGGAAAAACTACCCATAATCCTCACCATCCTGGTTCAGTGACTTCAGGACTTGAATTCTGTAGTAATAATATCCTTTTGTTTACATAATTACGGTCTTAAGACACCTATACTTTTTAATTGACTTTTTCCATTTCCTATTATCTGATGTAATTAGTTCGATAATTATTACTTTAATTAGATTACTTCATATTAAGTTTATTTAAACTATTTCCATATTACTGAACACAAGTTATTTTCAATTTTGTTAGGATAAATTCCTGAGAGTGAGATTATTAAGTGGGATATATGAACAATTTTATGGTTCTTAATATGTTTGCCTTATTGCTTTCCCAGAGCGCTGTGACATTTTACTGTCACCGTTTGAGTATTTATCAGTTCACTAAAAGCTTACAGTTTGAGTAGGGGTGTAATACATGGTTGTTGGTAATGTAGTAAGTATAAGAGAGAGTTTAAAATTGCTCTGCTTTGCTTTCGTGTGACTTGTGTGTATTTTGTCCATTTATATAAATAAATGTCTTATGGTTTTCTTTATACATTTGTTTGAATTATTTATGCAGGAAGTACTTGGTAGAA
Organism: Micronycteris hirsuta; assembly: GCA_004026765.1. Taxonomy (NCBI): domain Eukaryota; kingdom Metazoa; phylum Chordata; class Mammalia; order Chiroptera; family Phyllostomidae; genus Micronycteris; species Micronycteris hirsuta. The sequence continues at coordinate 27,531 of PVJI01007332.1, read as the reverse complement.
GTATTTTCATGGCCTTTCTTTTTTTTTCACTTTGTTACTTGCTTTATTCTTGCTAACTGAATTGGCTAACTAATTTCAATAATTCTTCACTTTTTATAGTTGTCAGATTTATGACTGTGAGTATTTAAAATTTGTTTAAAATAGTATTCATAGTTCTCATAAGCAGCTAAAATTGATCAAGATGCTCTTAAAATTTTAAGACTCATCCAGAAACAAATTAGTTTTCTCCCAAGAGTCTAGTATTTAAGTACCAACTTTTTAATTTTTTTTTCCATTTGAATCAAAATGTTAAAGAAATATCTGTTCCTTATGTATTCCTAGGCCTACAAACTAGGTAGTGGCTTCCTTTCTTTGTGGGGTTCTCAGAATTTCTGAGCTGTCATTCCTGGCCTTTAAGAATTCGTTAAAATATCTGCCCTGGCTGGTGTGGCTCAGTGGATTGAGCGCCAGCCTGGGAACCAAAGGGTCACAGGTTTGATTCCCAGATCAGGGCACATGCTTGGGTTACAGGCCAGGTCCCCAGTGCGGGGTGAGTGAGAGGCAACCACACATTGATGTTTCCCTCTCTCTTTCTCCCTCCCTTCCCCTCTGTCTAAAAATAAATAAAATCTTAAAACAAAAAACCAAAGAATTCTCTACAATATCTGTTTTTTCATCTCACCTGCTTTTATGATGATTGCCACTTCCTTCTGTACTATACCAGAAATGAAACAATTCATGTTTCCTCTGAGTCTGTTTTGCCTTGCACCCTCAGCTTTCCGATGGGCTCAAGAAGTGGCCCAGCTTTTCTTGCTGTTAGGGGGATATTGGCATTCTCTTGAAGCTTTCATCCTAAGTAGAAGCATAAACTTAAATAATGCTTTAATATTTTCTCAGCACCTATAGTTGTGAGGGTTTTCTGATTATTTTGTCTGCTGGTTTTGCTGGACACAGAACTCTGTATACCCAAAGTGTAGTTAAAATGAGCTGCAACACCATAACATTGTAGCTAATTTTATGTCCTTAGGAAATACCCTGTTGATCCATTGTCTAATGGCAAAGCACTTAATAAATTAGCATTCATATATTCAAGATGCTTTGACATTTGACTTAATTCTTCCATTATGGGTGAGACAATTAGAGCATAGAAAGGTAACTTTCCCAACTCCAAATTAATGCATTAGGAAGAACAGGTCAAGGTCAGATATCTTAAGTCATTCATAATCTTTTGGCTCACACAATCGGCTACATGATCTAAAGGTGATGACTAACTGGGTGATTTGATTCCAAATGAGTCAATTGTCAGAGATTCCTTTGTGTGGGGAAACAACGGATAGCAGGCCAAGTCTTGAAGACACAGTCAGGCCTTGATGAAGCTGTCACATACTTTGGATAGGGACTCACGAAATGAACACGTAAAAAGGTGAAGTAGTGGTCCCAAGTATGGTGAGTGGCATTGCCAAAAATGCTAGTGATGTTTAATGGAGCAATAATTAATTTCTGCAAACTTCTGTTGAGCTCCTGAGACGAGAGGAGGGAGACCCAGGGACCAGGACAGCTGCAGTGAGCTGGAGGACCTTGAACAGTAGACAGTGTTGAAAGACTTCAGAGAGGGAAGAGCCTCAGGTGAGGAAGAGCTCCGACAGAGGTAGCAGTGCGCAGGCACAGCGTCAGGGAAGAGGCGAACGCCTGCATGGAGGGGCGTCTTTGTGGCGGTGTGGTTGCACAGGCGGATTGGCTTACCTCGTGCAGAACCTTGAAAGCCAGAATTAAGTAACGCTTCCTATGGAAGCTTTACTTTTAGGAGCTTAATCTGGCAGTCGTGTGGCAAGAACTGAAGAAGCAGAAGTACAGGGCAGGGAGCCCAGGGAGAACAGCCTGGTGCAGTAATCTGGGATTGGAGGTAATAAAAACCCCTCCAAACTAGAGTATGACCAGACAATAGATGTTGGAATGGACTGTTTAAAGGAAAATTGATGGTATTCAGTGATTTATGAAATAGTTGAGAGCCATGGAATTAGAGGAAAAAGTGATAAGCCATAGCCATCAAATAGTTTTTCTTAAAGAAATCTGAATGTCGGTACGAAGAGCATTTTCTCGACCATTGGGATAGCTGGAGTAGCTGCCTGTGATAAAGATGGCTACGAGACTTATTCAACCGTCTTTTTACAGCCTTGAATTCCTCCGCAAGCATACAGTGAGCCTCCGAGAAAGAACCATGCTTTTTCACCTCTCTCCGAAGTGTCAGGTATATAGTAGGTTTGTTGAAATTCATCTCTAGTTAGGGGTTCCCAGTCAATATTTCAAATGTCCAATCATGCCCGTGGTTAAGGGCATGGGGCTCTGGAGTTGTAGATTTTCCTAGTTCTGCTTGTCATCAGCTGTTAACCTCAGGCAAGTTAATTAACTTTCCTGAGTCCCAGTTTCCTCATTTGTAAAGTGGGCATAATAATAGTGCCTCCCTCATCATTTTATGAAGTCTAAATTAGGTCGTTCAGGTAACGTGTTTAGCATGATTCTTAAACTTAGCAAATAGTAAACAGAAGCAAATGCCACATGCCTGATTGATATGTAAGAGAAGAATGAATCTGAAATTCTCATGGTTTATGGATTCAAAGTACATTTCAAAAATGCTTTGTAAGATTATTTTGGTAGGAAGAATGGAGCTGAGTGAAACAAGGAGTTTCCTGATAGCAAAGGTAATTAAATGATGCAACAGTCCATTTATTGATGCAAATAGGAAAAAAAGTCTTTAGGGAATGTAGATGTCCGTCTATTGTATATGAAGTGTACTAAAGTATACTTCATGGATGCACACACCCCATTAACATTAGTAAACCCTTTCATTTCCATCATCTCACTTGACCCACCAATGATCCTGTGAAGTAGGGAGGATCAGTCTCCAGCTTCATTTGGTGAAGAACTTGAAGTGGCCTTGAGTGCTAGGTGACTTGCCAAGAGTCAAGAGTGGCAGAGCTGGGTCTCTGGTTCCAAAAGGCTGTTTCTCTGACATCTGGACCGAAGTGATCTGAAGCACAGATGTGTAGTGGGAGGAAGGAGACACATGCTGGAATGCCAAAAACATAACTGGAAATAAAAGCAGAAAACAAGACATTTGTTTCTGTTATAATGTGACAGAGAATCAGGCTGCTGTGGTTTGGGGCTGAGCATTCAGAGACGAAACGGGGAGACGGCCCTTGGAACACCGCATCTGCTGCTGGCTGCTCGTCGCTGGGCTTATGGAAACCATCTGGACGCTGTTCAAAGAAAAGTTCCACAATGATTAAGGGACTGATGGCATTGATTAATAAAGAAAGCTTGAAAGAATTAAATACGCATAGCTCAGCCAAGCAACGACTAAGGCAAAACAAGACAAGTGTATACAGATACCTAAAATGTGTAAATATTAGAAAAGGAGATTAATTATTTAGTATGATACATGGAGGTATAATGTATAGTAATAGGATGAAATTTTAAGCTGAGTATAAAGAAGCCGTAGGACTTTTAAAACAACCCTGGGAACTAGATATTAGATGATGATAGAGAATTACTATTCATTTGGTTGAGTATGACGTTGGTATTGTGGTTCTATAAGAAAACACTATTTTTTTAGTATTACTATGAAATGTAGGGGTAGAGCAACAGGATGTAAGAGATTCACCTAAAAATACTACAGCAAGGAAAGGAAAGCAGAAGGAAGAAAAGAAAGAAAGGGGGGAGGGTGTGAGGGAGAAAATGAAAGAAGAGGATAGAGGAAGTAAGTGTGGCAAAATGTCGATAACGTCGAATCTCAAGATATGTGAGTTCGTTTTACTCTTTCATGTATGATTGAAAACTTTTATCATAAGAAATGTAAATTATAGTTTCCTGAACAAAGCTCAGAAGCATTTTATTAATTCCTGGCCTCCCTGAATAGAAAAGCGTTATTGCCACACACCAGACTTCTGGCTGACCAGGGCCCACGATGGCAGAGACCGATGCCTCTGTTCGCCATCTTGCTTTGGCGCTGTAGATTGGGCTGGGCCAGAGGACTCTAAAACTGGAGATGAAAGTCCAACAAAATTCCTAGAATTGTAGGCCTATAGGGGTAGGTTCAGGAGGTAGAATTTCTAAAATGAAAGCAGAGAGCAGGGTTGTTAAACCACTAACAACTGACCTCTCCTGCTCTCCTGCCCCTTGGTCATGGAAAATATTGACCATGGAGCAGAGATCTGGGTGCCTTCGGAATGGCCATTCTCTTGAATGAAGACAGTTTATTTCTCTGTTTGCTGCATTTGAAAAGCTAGAAGCGGGGTTCATTTATAAAGTAAAGCAAAGACAGACTTCAAAACCTAGCAAACATCTATGAAGCTCAAGTTTTAAAAAAATAAGATTTGTGAAAACTACCTTCCCTCCTTTACCTCTGTTCCTGCAGGTGAATGCTTAAGGCAAGAGATTTAAGGAGCATTTGGAACGTATGCCCTTGCTGCTCTTTTTTGTTGTTAGAGGAATATAAATAATTCATCTGAATTTCACTGACGGCAATCACGCATGAACACAGGCCCAGCGTTTCAGACCCCTTGTGTCTGAATTTCTCCAGAGGGCACAGCTAGGCCCCAAAATAGCAAGTTAGAGTGAAGCTGGTTCCAGCCCAGTACAAGGATGGACCCTATGACCAGTGGAGCTGTGTGACAGTGAAGCAGAGGCTGCGTGGTGGGTAAGCTTGGACCGGACATGCCTTCTCCAGCCCAGGGTCTCTGTCTTGGCCCAGGCCCTTCTCGTCTCTTACCTGGGTTATTGCAGCAGCCATACTTAGGCTTCCACACCTCCAGTCTCTTCCTGATGTCATCACGCTCTACCTCACCCCTGGAGGGGCCGTTCTGAAACACAGCTGATTGTGACATTCCTCTGTTTAAATCCTTAGCATCTATATTATAAAGTGTGACAGGGATCATGTTTTTGGCCATATGACTGGCATCTCCCACCTTGCCCAGCATATAGACACTCTTCAATGAAGCTTTGATCGCATGCAGGCCATCTCAGTGCCTGCCACTCTCCCAGTTGCCTGTCTGTGCCTTTGTACTTCCTTAACCTTTGCTCAGAAGGTGGCTTTGCAACCTTGTCCACCCAGCAATTTTTCAAGACTCAGAGTTTATAGTAATGAAGTTGTGTTTTTTTTTAAATTCTCACCTGAGGACATGCTTACTGATTGAGCGAAGGGAAAGGAGGGAAAGAGAGAGGGAGAGAAATATTGATGTGAAAGAGGAACATTGATCGTTTGCCTCTTGTATGTGCCCCAACCAGGGACTGAACCTGCAACCTAGGCATGTGCTCTGATGGGGAATCCAACCCATGGCATTTGGGTGTATGGGACTGAGCCACACTGGCCAGGACAATGACATCTTTTTGATGGCCTGGTCAAATTAACCTGTCCTCACCTCAGTTGCCACACATACATTCACTGCCATACTTAGCACCCCCTCTTATACATTTATTTGTCTTCCCCACCAGACTGTGGGCTCTTTGAGAGTAAATACGAAGTTTAGATCTTTATTTCCCTAGTGCCTGGCACATACTAGGCACCCAGTGTCATCAGATAAACCTTGGGGGCCATGATGCTCCCCATATGAGAGGGTAGTGGGCACTCAACAAGTCTGAGTGAGTGAAGATACCAGTCTTTCAACATATATTTATTGACTGTTTAAAGCAGATTGTCTGGCTGCTTTTTTGTCTGGAATTCAAGGAGGGAGTACTACACAGAACCATAGATCGAGCTGATCTCCAGGTTAACCTTTAACCTATAGCTGGTCCTTGAGGGGGAAACATGTCCTCTCATTTCTGTGTTTTGGGGACAGGAAAATGCAATGGTACATGCTAGAAATATTTATTCCACTATCCTAAACTGCCTTTCAACTTTAGGAATCTATGAAAGGAAGAAGCTGACATACAACTTATTCTAATTTGTGGTAGTGTTGTTTATTTGTTTCCTCTTTAAGGAGGAGGTGGAATTGGATTGTTTGTTTGGTTTCTTTTTCAATAAGAAGCATCTTAATATAACTAGTCTGGACATCTGTCCCATTTTCAAAAATTACAAGTTTTGATCACTGCTAAATTGTACAGATCCTAGTCTGTCTGCTCTGCATATATTTGCATTTATAAAAGCAGGAGCAGACTAAAAGTCTTTCTAATGCAATCCCCTAAATGCATGAAGTATTAGATTGCTTTTCCCATTGGTTCATGCATTGCTAAGGGCTTAAAAGGATCATTGATTTGAATTATTTAATGTGTACAGCAGGTTGAGTTTCCTTTTTTATTTTTTTAAAGAACTCTCAGGGACATTGCTTTAGTTTTTTTATGTTAAATCTCATTTTTCTTTGAAAATAAGAAGTTAAAGCTGTATTCACATGAGCTCCCTAAGTGCCAGATTTCCATTGTGTTTTTAAATCATCTAGGAAATGTTTGATTCTAATGAAATGTTACTGCTGAAAACGGGGCTGAAATTGCTAGGCTGAAAATATAGTTATAACTACTTATTATTATTCTAATGTTGTATTTTTTTTCTTTTTGGGAGCTGATGCAGATGAAATAAAAGAGAGAGGGAGAGATCCTGTCTATAATAAAAAGCTGTCGTGGATTTTTGTTGTCGTTTTTGAAATTTAAGCTGCTTTTAACTTAAATTCAGGAAGCACAGGCCTGGACTTTAAATGTTGAACATTTTTACTGTGGAATTTAAATTTTTGTTCCTGTTGTTTTTTGATGGCTTACTCCTTCCCTGCAGAAAGGAAGTCATGTCATGTTGCCACAATTTGTGATGGTGGCACCTGGGTGAATGGATTTATTTCGGTTTGTGTTATGTTCAGAAAGCTTGCCAAAAATGGAGACTTGTTTGTGATGCTTAGTGTGGCTTCCTATAACAAAGCAAAGGGTCTTATTGAATTCCTTCATCAGGGCTCTGCACAAATAAAAATAATGGAAGTTCCATCCACATAAGGCAGTCATGTGATGTAAAACAGTTTAGGTCAGAGGCGTTAATAGGGTGACTATGTGATTTATCACCAAGACCCAGATGCTTCAGAGGTGAAAGACTAGTGCCAAAACAATTCAGAGACATTAGTTGATCTACAACAGGTATAATCTAGGACCACCCAGGACAAACCAGATGGCCATTGTCACCTAAGAAGGTTGCCACTACCGTTTTAAAAATCTTCACTCGAGGATTTGTTTGTTGATTTTTAGAGGGGGGACAGGAAGAGAGAGAGAAACATTGATGTGATAAAGAAACATTGGTTGGTTGCCTCCTGTATGTGCCCTGACCGGGGATTGAACCCACAACCTTTTGACTTACAGGGTGGCACTCCAACCAACTGAGCCACCAAGCCCGACCGCCACTACCATTACTGCTGTTGCTGGTGGTGGTGATGGTTCATCCACTTGTTTTATTAACCAGCCACAGGCTACCTTGGCAACAGGGGTAGTCCCATCCCTCCAATGTCGCCATTGGAAAAGTGTGATTGCTATAACCTAGCTATGTACCAGCCACGCACACTTCTATTCCTTTCCATTGCGCCCTGTGTTTTCAGGGATACTGAAGTACGGCATAACCAGGAGGCCCTGGCTCCATGGAGGTTTCCAGATCAGAAAGTGCTTTACCCCTCTGAGTCACTTTAACGTCGCTGTCAATACATGTGTGGTAAAGGCAGGTTGTATTTTTGCCAAAAGTTTCCCTGTAACACCCGAACAGTCGTGCCAAGGTCCCTCTCCCAGTTTGGTTTTGCTTCTATAGAACATCGCCGCTTGGGGAAGCTAGGTGAAGGGCGCACAGGATGCCTCTGTGTTATTTTTCCACTTTCCTTTGAGATTAGAATGATTTCAAAATAATGTTAAAATTAAAGCAAAAATATTACTCATGGAAATGAGAGTGTAAACATTCGAGCTCAAAATTTAAAAGGACTCTTACGAGAGCTTGGGAGTCACCTGGCAAAGGTGACAGGCAGGCAGGGGGGCCGCGAGGCCCAGGGAAAGGGGCTTGTTTGTGTGTGAGGCTCACCACTAACTCCAGCAGTGATGCACACAAGACAGTCTTAGCATCTTTGCTCTCTCCAAGTCCTGGACCAAGAAGGCTCGGGATTAGCTTCAGCTAACAAGCAGCAAGGTGAGCAGGAGGAAGGCCCCTAATTTAAAAACCCAGCAAGGGAACACTTTACACCTAATTTGTTTCAGTCACTTCACATGTGAGGCTGACTCACCCCGACCACAGAAGCCCGAACCAACAGTCTGCTAGGGCTAGAGGTCTCACCTGGCTTCCTCTCGGGGCCTTGGACCATACTAGCAGCTCGGCCTGGCTCGGGGTTCAGGGCGAGCTTGTCTTCCTTGGGCAAGACCTGCTCTTCCCACGGCGCCTGGCCCACTGACGGTTGGTGAGAACAACAGGCTGATACTTCTTGAATTGCCTGTGCTCCTTAGCCTCCAAGCACAGCTGATGAGGGCTGATGGCAATGCACAAAACTGCAAGCAGGTGGAGGAACTCCTCATTGTTGACATCGCAACCATGCCCCCAGGCCTCCAGCACCCACCTGTGGCCCATGAAGGCCACGGACAGGATCAGGTCCGGGAAGTCGGCCCAGCAGCACTGCAGGGCCCGGGGGAAGCATGCCTAGACACTGAAGGGCATCCAAGGGTACTGTGGACACAAGCCAGCGGAGGCCAAGGCTCACATGAGGAAGCTCCCTGGGCCCTGCAGCCAGAGCACCTGCTGTCTGAACGATTTCAAGTCACTGTTGCATGTGGCCGCCTCTCTGGGAGTCAGGCCAGGTCCCCTGAGGCCTCAGTGTCATCCCTGGAGCAAAGCGAGGGCCCAGGAGCCCGAGGGGAGCTTAGAAGTGCTATGAGAGAACTTGCCGGTACTGTTCAAGGCCTTTACTGTGGTGTCCAGCCAATTCTAGTGGAAATCCTGGGAGTTCTGGTAAGTCATTGATGGAGCTCTGTGTTACAGAGGAATATGGTAGGGATCTAATACATCCAGCAGTACACCACTTCCCTGGATTTGTAGCCAAGGGCACGCATTACAGAAGAAGTCAACGAAACTGGGACTTGACCAAGGGCATAAATATTATTTAATTGTCAACCTGCTAAACAACCAAATGAATTTCACATGCAGGAGGGCATAGAAATGGATAGCCTACAGGGAAAGCTTGGATTTGGGTTGGCTGTTGTGGCAGCTTTGGTTCCAGAATCAGAAATATGAGCCAAGGATGTTAGCAAATAAAACAAGTTTTTATTGGCATATGCTACGGACACAGCCACTGTCCTACTTTCCTTTACAGGGGTTCCTTCTGAATGAATACACCTGAGATATAGCTGCAGCCTCTCAAATCTGTAAGAAGAGTATATGCTGCTTGCCACACTTTTCTTTTCCCTGAAGGTCTCTCAGGCCTTTCAGGAACACAGTTCAATTGGACAAATATTAGGGACCTAATGCACATAAGGCATTAGGTGTAAGGGGCCTCAAGATACAAAGGGTGAGCTGCTGCCCTTGGCACTTTTCTATAATGCGAGAAAATAACGTGCATGAAAGGACAGCATAGGCGGGTGTCATTGAAAAGGTACATACATACATTGAAGTCGGTTGGTAGGTATAAGGATCTCTACCACGTTAGTCTATAATTTTCTGCGTTTTTGAAATATCTTATAATTTTAGTGACTGGAAAGGGATCTGTATCTATATAGGGCCATAAGAATTTAGAGACCTGGAAAATGACGCCTGGTTATAAGCATCTGTGATGACTCTATTCTTTTCTGCAACATTCCATTCTAACTGTAACTTGGCTTCCCTGAGAACTCTCTCATGAAAAGAGTCTTATTTCTCCCACACCTATGCAGTGCTGGGCAGCAGAACATACATGCTTTGGGGTCCTCAGAACATTCCCTGTTGTTAGCCCTGAACAGTCTTTGATGTGAGGGTTACTTGGTCGCTGTCTCCTAACCTTGCCGGTATCACGTGCATTGAGTTTGGCTGCTGCCTCCAAGGCTCCCTTCCTCCTCACCCCAGTCCTTGCCGAGAGAACTGGTGTGTGCCCACAGCTCATCCTTCCCAGGGCACAACTCCAATCCCAGCCACACACACCCATTGGCTGGACTCCCACCATGGGTTCCTTCCTCTTCCCGCGTGAGTCTGTCCAGCAGGGGTGAGACTGAGTACAAAGCACATTTGGGCTTCCAAAGGAGAGGAAGACTCCTTTGTGCCTATGCTGGTTTTCCAAGTGTTCGCTCCAGCCGGCAGTTGGGCAAGTCTCAAAGAGAGATGGGGGCTGATGAGCTGAGAGTCTTCAGGGTATGACGGGGGTTCAACACCATGGGATCAGGTCGTCGTTCTCGGGGGAGCATAGGTGGGGGAGCTGAGCGGCTTTTGAGCCCTCAGTTATTCTAAATCAGACCCAGTAGGAGGGAAGCCCTGTGAGAGTGGCCTCCTGAAAATCCAAGGACCAAGTATTTCCAGAAGGAGAGACTGCTCAGTGCTTCACAGGGACCTAGTCAGATAGAAACAGAGGTGATCGCTAGACCCAGAGAACTTGAATTTGTTGGTGCTCTTCCAAAGAGTGGGTTCAGAAACCACTTGAAATTATTTGCGAAGTTTGTTGGGTATATATGCACTATTCCAGGCTAGAGGCCAGAAAAGCCGTAAGTACTTACTGAGCAGTTACTGCATGCCAGCGTCGTATCACCCCCATTTAATCCCCCAGCCGCCCTCCGAGGTAGGTACCATGTCCCTGTCTTACAGATGACGGCATTGAGAACAGCTACATTAAGCAGTTTGCCTAAGGTTACACCAGCCGACCGGCGCAGAGCTAGGATGTGAACCCAGGTGGTCTGACCCTAGAACCCACGTTTTCATTTCTAGACTGATGCTCACAGAAGATGCTCACTGACAAAAAACAAAAAGCCTCTGGACTAGAGAACTGGGAGTGTTTACACAGGAAAGAAAGTTAAAGCTGTAATAATGAGAGAGATCAGAGAGGAGGGAACAAGGAAAAGAGACCTACCCACAGCAGAGATGGGGAGCTGATTACTGCCTGGGAATTAAACCCTTAAAAATGCCTACAGGTAGAGCTAAGTTTCTTAGACTTCCTGAAAAACTCACATGCCCTTCAGAGGACTTCCTATCCTCCCTGAATGTTACTTATTATCCAAGTCATATGAAATACTGTGACCGAGCCCAAAGCAACGGGACAAGGTGCTGCTTTGTTTTCAAACTCCGCTCACTCCCAGATTCTGATGCTGTGTCTGTACATGGGCCCACCAATGTCACTGATTTGCCATGTGGGAAGAGAAAGTCAAACTGAATGAGCCGTTGAAGAGACGGTCCATTGAAGACAGAATGGGGACAGGACTTTGTAATGAAACCCAGGTGGTGAGACGTCTCCTCCAGAAAGAGGGTGGCCAGCCCTGATGCACATGGCAGGATAGGGTCCTTCAGTGGCTGCTGAGACCGAATTTGCCTTAGTCATAGAACTAGCACGTACGCAGCAGTTTCCAGAAGTGAGTATTGTTGTTACAAGCAGAAAACTTGGTGGGGGAAACATATTTTCAATCCTACAACGGATAGTAGAACAACAAACCTAACCCCCGAGATCCATTTTTCTTGCTTTCCCAAGAGGACTGATCATGCTAACGGGTGGTGCTCACCTTGAGGAAGGAAGGGAAAAGGCTCCATTGGAGCCACACTTTTTCAGCTGTCAGCGGAAAAATGCAAGTCCGCACCCACCTCCACCAAACCTCCGGGCTTAGCTAGCAGTTGTTTTCCAACTTCCTTCCGCTACTTTTGAAATCCAAACATTTTTCGATCCTCTCTTTTCTGCTGCGCCAGTACTAGTCAAGCGAAGGGCGAGAGTTTGCACCAAGTTGCCACGTCTACTCCCTGTATGGACAGAGGGGAAGGGCGCTCGGCTGCGCCCACTGAACCAGAGCGTGCCTTTGGAGGGGTGTGGTGGTAATGACCACGGTGCATCGTTCTTGCCTTAAACCAATAGACAGAGGCAGCCGAGCCTATGCTCGTAAGGGATAGCAACAATATAATAAATCACCTTTCTCTCTGTGTCGGTTTCCAACCTGGCTCTGATTTCATAGATGAAATCCCGTGTAGAACCGACGGCAATTTAGCTCTGAAGTCCGGAATGGCTACAAAGGAAAGCACCAGGCCTTTTTATATACTTGCTCCCTGATGTGTTAAATCAGCCAGAAAGCTGGAGGAAAGTGCCCCCCTGCCCGTGCCAGAGCAGGAGGGGGCCATCTGAAGGATATTCCAATGGTTCACAGTTGAAAAGCTGGTGAAGGTCTAGGAGTATTAATAATAACTATTATTATCTTTTTATTTTTAACCTCGGACGCAGGGAGTTGAGTAAATTACACTTCTCTGATGCTGGCCCATTTTCATTGTTATGTCTTCAGTCCCTGCTCTGGTTTCATGTATGTATTCCCATTTCTGTTCCCTCACTGATCACTCCCATCCCTCCTCCCTCCTCCCCCATAGGTAACCATTCTTATGTGTTCAGGGTGTGTTAATTTATTTGTATGTGTTCTTACAGATTGTACAAATCGGTATTATCAAGCTACACAATAGTACTGTGTTATATATCTGTCTTTTTCTTTTTTTTACTCAACTAGGTTTTTAAGATTTATCCTAATGGCTGCAGAATATGCCATGATTCTTATCTCTTCGTTGGGTGCTAATTCTATGCCAGGATTATTATTCAGTGCTTTACGTGCATCATCTCATTTGATCTTACCAACAACCCAGGAGCGGGGCATGAACAAGTCAGATCAGGATAGGGGCTTCAATAGAATGATGCACAAATGTGCCAACAGCCAGGTGGTATTTGCTCAGCACACTCAAGGGGCTGCTGCTGCAGCAGCTGCTTCCTGCAGCAGCTGCTTCCTGCTTCATTTCTTGCAGGTCCTTAACTACCGCTGATTTCAGCTCCACCGATTTTCTTTCTTTCCTCTGGCAGTCTTTGGAGTCCCCTAGTCCCCGAAGACAAAGAGCCCCAGCAAAGCATCGGGCACCTGTATCCATTCTCTGGGAAGGACAATTTTATGGAAGCCAAGGTGGCCTGTTGAACACTGTGTGCTCAGCCCGCGTCTGAGCTTCGTGCTTCCAACCGGAAACCAAAGAAACTCTGAGCTGCAGAGCAGGATTCACACAGTGTCTGAACCAATTGGGTAAAGGGACAGTGGCCAGTCAGGTCAGTTACCCTGTTTTCTTGGGGGCGATGGAGGGACGCTGGGTGTGTCCCTGAGCTCTGCCTACCCAAACCTGTGCGAGAGACTGGAAGCTCTGGCTGTGGATCCTAGACCTGTTAAAATTGGTCACCTCTTTCTGCAGAATATGAACCTCCGGATGGATACAGAGCCAAAGTGTTGGCCTTTATGTTTTTATTCTTACATGAATCTGGTAGAATAAATCTGCTCTTTTCCTTTCAAAAATTTTGTTGTCAACTATTGCATTTATACTGCTATATCTAGTGTAACTTCCAAGTCATACTCCATAAAAATGTGCCCAAACCCAAATAGAAGATTTTTTTGGCCATGTGTGAAAAAGGAGAGCTCACTGCGGTGTTGAAATTTTCAGAGAAGTCGTCAAGGTCTCATATTTTGTTTCTCGAGCCTTCATTTCTGTCTTACTATTCATTTTGGAAGCAGCATGTTTAAGATTTTCAACAAGGGAGTATCTTTGGAGTAGTCTCTGGTTTCTTTTTTATTCCTGAAAAAAACATATTCAGTGTAGCCGATACCATGCTTCTTTCAAATTATTCATTTCTCTCACCCAGGATTTAAAGCATACTTTTACTAACGAATTCTTGTTGACTAGCTTTCTCTTCTTGTCATCGGGCTACTGGTCTCTCATGGCCTTGTAGATCTAATTGGCCCTTCTAATAAAGGGCTTCTAACAGATTTTTTTTCTGATAGGTCTTATCTTTTGATTGCTTGTCAATACCAAACTATTCATGTTTTGCTCCTTCAAACAATTTTCCAGGGCACACTGACCACTTCTTCCTTGCTCACAGCAACACCCAAGTGTAATGCATTGAGATAATGTGTACCCAGGGTGGAATAGGAAAAGCTAGAAGGAAACAAGCCCCTCTCAGCCCATGCAATGCATGGTAGGGTCACTGGACCTAGGCTTCAAAGTTCTTGAGGTGATACAGATGTAGTTTGTGCCCATGAAGCACAGAGGAGGGGTGGAAGAGACATGCCTGATGAAATTGAGCCACACTGGGGTGGAGGAACCCCTGGCTGTAGGAACTCAGAGTTGCCTTGTTCTGCCCAGGGGTCAGAGAGGGCTTCCTGTAAGAAGCAGCCTCTGAGCTGCCAGCTCATGGGAAAACTCTAGGTCAGCTCTTTTGGCTCCATAGGGCTGCTTTGTCCACATCTGTTCATTGGCAGTGGATTTGGGCCACCTTCCGGGGCCTCTCCTCTGCAGAGCAGTCACACTGACGTGGAGCCAGGCTTCAAGGAAGGGCTGTCACCATCTCTGCACAGAGACCGTTTCCTTGGAGAATCCATGAGCCACTCAGTCCTTCCTGACAGTTTTCATAAGGCCTTCTGACTCCAGGGGCCCATAGACCTTTCCATCTTTGCCAAGTCTCCTTTTCTCATTCTTACAGTCAGAGTGTGGAGCACAGTGGGCGGGAAAGCCATCCTCTCCCTGCAAGGTGAGATGCAGGGTTGGGAGGAGAGAGCAGATGGGAAGCTCATCTTTCTGTGTGGTCAGACTCCGACAGCCTGGAAGGATCTGACACCCTACCAGTCCAACAGGGAAGGCATGTATGCCTTCTCCCCGCCCCCCCACCTCCCTTTCCCCCTTCTTCCCTCCCTCCCTCCCTCCGGGCTCTGTATCTTCAGAGCCTACTCTGATTATGTTGTGATGTCTGCCTCTTCCTCTTCTCTGTTGGAAATGGAAACCACTTACCTTTCACTGAAAATGGATAGTAAAAATGAAAGTATACATTAGTATACTAACTTCAATGGAAAGGTACCTAACCTTTTTAAAAAAGATTTTATTTATTTTTAGAGAGAGGCAAAGGGAGGGAGAAAGAGAGGAAGAGAAACATTCATATGTGGTTGCCTCTCCTGCACCTTCTACTGGGGACCTGGCCCGCAAACGAGGCCCATGCCATGCCTGGGAATTGAACCGGTGACTCTTTGGTTCTCAGGCCAGCACTCAATCCACTGAGCCACACCAGCTATTGTAGGTGCCTAACTCTTAATTAAAAACTGACAGGGAGAGGGAAAAAAGAAGGAAACAAAACAATAACCTCAGTGACCTATTTTTAGAAAAACATCAGAGAAAATAGATATTATTTGCACTCGTGTATATTTCTATGAAATAAAATTTATAGAGAAATCTTATCTGATCCTTTCTGGGTAAACAGGGCTATGAGTAGAATCAAGAGGAGATTAAAAGAAATGGCAGGCACTGAGCTTACCAGAAATGGTTGCCTAGTTCCTCCAAACTGTGTCTGGCTCAACAAAGTTTAAGGCTCCAGTTGAATATATTCAAGACACAATAAAGACAGAAGGAGAAGAGCAAGCAAGCAGTTCACTGGCAGAACACTCAGACGTCTTACTACTCCCCCAAATCACCACGGTCTTAGATGGAAAAGCAGAAAAGCCGCTCTGTTAGGTGCTTGGTGCTCTAGGAGGTTTGAAATGTACTCCTGACCCATTTCCCTCTTTCTAAACCCTTCCCAGTGTTGCACAGCGAAGGGCCCCCACTCCAGGAAATGTTACATCCCATGTTAATGCAAATGTTAAATCAAAACCAGAAAATGCAAAATATTAAAATGCGCTACGAAGTGACAGTAATGAAATCAGAAGTGGTTACAGGAATAAACCAGCAGACCAATGAGGCAGATGTCAAGTCCGGAAATAGACTAAAATGCATAAAGTAATCTAATATAAAATAAAGGTAGCAGAGTGAACCAGTGGGGGAAATGGATCGTGCCATAACTGATACTGAAGCAATGGGTTAGTCACTGGGAAAGAAAGGAACATTTTTCCAGCCTCCCTTCTCAGACTGCACGTGGGAGATGGAGAAAGGATTTCTGTGCCTACGAAACACACTGAAAAAAATTATTTTAGAATATCTGCTGGAACCAACCATGCCACTAATCATATAAATATTCAGAACTGTAAAACAGACCGTTTTTCAAAGCATTTTTATATTAAAAATTTAAATTTTAATAAATTCTGCATTTGACTCACTGAAGGAGCATTAATATGGAACTTGGCTCAGCAAATGATGCACCCAGTCTTCCCGCTCCATGGAGGAGCCTCTCATATTTAAAGAGGGAGTGGCCCAGTCCCTTTGGCTCGGTGAATGCTAACCCTGACGCCTGAAGGCCCAAGACACTGGTGGATCTTTGCATTGGGGGAGGAAGTAGGTAGAGTTAAAGTTGATTCTGACATCCATTAACACCAGGCGAAATTTGTAGACTATACCTGCTTGAAGGCTTTCGTAATTAAATTTGCTTATTGAATCAACAGATGCAGTTTATATTGGGAATTTTTAGCAGATCACATTGACCTGGGCTTAAACCTCACAAAGTCATACCTTTTGTTTAGGTTAACTGTGTTTCCCCACAGGCTGATTTTAGTCGCTTTGAAAAATATGTCTATGCCCACCTAACCCTCACAGCAGCCCTCTGGGGCAGGTGCTGTTGTCGTCCTCCTCGTCCAGGTGGGAAACAGACCCAGGGAGGCTGCGCCACTGGCCCGATTTCCTAGCTAACAGGTGGCGGAGGCAGGACTTGAACCTGAGCATTGACCCAAGGCCCAGGTTCTCTGCTGCTGCACTGAGGGCAGGCACCGTCGCTGTGGGCAGAAGTGGGCCCCGAATAGGACCCTGCGTTTTCCAGTGGCCCCAACAGCAAGTGGAATCAGACCTCAGGGGAACACACACACACAAAGTCCCTAGGCAAGGAAATACATGCCAGGTCAGGATGAGCATTAGTGTGTGCTTGTGTATGTCGATAGTAAACCCTCGCTCGTTTCCAGGCAACCCACACACTTGTGCTCTCACTGGGGTGTCCAACCCGCAGCCCGTGGGCCACCTGGGGGCCCAGGATGGCTCTGAATGTGGCCCAACACAAAACTGTAAATTTACCTAAAACCTTTTTTTTTTTTTCTGCTCATCAGTTTTCATTAGTATTGGTGTATTTAATGCGTGGCCGAAGACAACTTTTCTTTTTCCAGTGTGGCCCACAGATGCCGAAAGGCTGGACACCCCTGCATGCCACATAGGTTGAAAAGGTCTGGTTTCCAAGCCCTGAGGTTGGGATTGAGTTCTGCTTTTGTTTGTTTTGGTTTTTCTTGTAGACTTTATTCTTTAGAACATTTTAGATTTACAGAGAAATTGAGAAGACAGTACAGAGTTCCCATATATCCCACACCCAGTGTCCACGATTATTAACATCTTAACATATTAGTATGTGTACTTATAACAATGAACCAATGTTGGTACATTATTATTAACTGAAGTCCATCGTTTATGGACTTAAGTGCAACCACATTTTCTTGGTGGTTACCTAGTGTCCTTTTCCTGTCCCAGGAACTCACGGGACACCACGTTATGTTTGGTTTTCATGTCTGCTTAGGAGGCTCCCCTTGGCTAGGACTGAGTTTTAGCTGCTTTATGCAGAGTCTGCAAAGGTTCGCATTGCAGCTCAGGATATTCAAGTGTTTGTACAAGCAGCCTGTTGCCATGATGGCTCGTAACGGCGCCTCAAGGTGGTAAGCACCTGTGTTTTCCGTGCCAACTGCAAGAGCTGCCGCTGCTTTGTCTCCTGCCAGATGACAAATTGGGTACACCTGAGTGTTTCTCCCAGTAACGTGCATTTCACGGAGTTCCTTAAGCTGCAGCCTGTGTGCAACACTTGGCCACTTAAAAGACATGTTCATGTTTAAGCCATTCTGTTTTCACTTACTCTATCTCCAAGCATGGCTTTCATCACTCAGAAAATTTAACGTGACTGTAATTTTTTTTTCACTGTCAGTTTCCCATCTATCCGTTCTTTCCCCTTTGCCTGTAAACATGCTCGAGATGCTTCCAGGTCTTAAAAAGCAAAGAAAAATGTTTCTTGTAATCTACTTCCTGTCTGACTCCCTTGTTCCTTTTATTGCTGGAATTCTAGAATGCCTGGCCTAGCTAATTATTTCCATTTCCTCCCCGTGCTTTAATTCCTAAATCCAGGACAGTCAGGCTTCCCTTCTCACTGCTTGAAATTTCTTTCTGAGGGTGACAAGTCCCGAGTATAGTAGCCTTTTCTTGGTTCTCTTCCTTCTTCGGCTCTTGGAGCATCTGACTGGTCATTCCCTCCTTTCAGGTGTTTCTCCCTTGGTTTTTATGACGTGAAGTGATGGTGGTTTCTTTTCTGTCTCTGGCCACGCCGTTATCTTTTTACTTTCCTCCTCCCATCACGTCATTGTCCTCATTTCCCAGAATTGTCCTCACCTCTTGGACTTCTCTACGACATCTGGTCCACACATATATCTTTATTACATTATTGCATCTATGTCAATAAATCTGGTCTTTCTCTTAAGCCCCAGCCTCCCGTTTCCAAATGTCCTTAGGCATTTCCAACTGAGTGTCTCTCTAATGCATTTAACCTTCTAGATAGCCGACACGTAGCCTTGCCCACCAATTCTGCTGGAGCCTTCCCGTTTCCTGTTAGTGCCGCCACACTTCGCTCAGGATCCCAGACTTGAAACCTTGAACTTTTTCACCACAGTCTCTCTCTTCTCTCCCATAATCAATCAGCAAATTATTCCCTGACGATATCTTTCTGTATTTCCTGCCTTGCTATTATCATTCATTCATGCGATCATTCAGCAAGTATTTATTGAGCGCTTACTATGTGCCAAACCTTCCACCAGCACATTTCTGTTTTGTTTTCCTGTCTCTAGTTTGTCCCCCTGACAACTAATTCAACACTGTGTCCAAATGCGTGTTCAGAATATTCTCTTCTAATTTTGTCACGTCCATGCTTAGAAACATTTCATGGCGGTCCTTAGCCTATTGCAAAAGGCAGAATATTCTGTAGCGCCCTAAAGCTTCTGTGGAGCTCCCCAAAGGCACCAAAGTATGTGAATGTAACGGGAGAAAGCTCTTCAACCAGACAGCTCGGCTCCCATTTTATAATAATTTTCTTGTAAAGTTTTAAAAAAGTATTGGAAAGTACTGTTTAAGCCTTTGCCTCTTCAATCAAACCCTAAATGGCTTTCTGGACTAATATGCTCCTAACCAACTACAGACAACCACTTTGAAACCAAATGAGACTACCCATTGTCACCATGGGAAATCAAGTATGCCACCCCTGCAAGCCTCCGTGCACGCCATTACTTTTCCCCGGAATGCCCTGCACGTATCTTCCTGGGTCGAACTCTGCATCAAACTTTTAAAAGGTAGCTCAGTTTTCAAGAAGAGCTTTCCTTTTTTCTGAAAAGCCTATGAACTTGGTTTCACAAATCTTTTTGGCACTTCCTAAAATTCTCGCTTGATTTTGTTATTTGTATTCATGCCTTATACCCTTACATGCCCTCCGGAGTTTTAGGCTCTCTGAAGGCAGAGTGATGCTCTAAGTAACTTTCTACCTCCCATAGTAGCTCCTGTAGTACCTCACCTATGGAAAGCCATGGATGAGCAAATCTGTTTTCCTACGGTTTTGCCCTGAGGGGGTCTGAGTCCCTGCCAAAAATAAAAAGAAAAGAGTAGAACCTTTAGTGTGTATGCACGTAAAAGAGACCCAGAGAAAAGAAAAAGTGGAACATGAAGAAGAGGGATAAATAAGAAAATAAGAATCGTATGTTCCAAGGATGGGGGAAAAAAAAAAAGAAAGAATCGTATGTTCCAAAAGCATACTTTCTTCCTTAGTACCACCCAAGGAAATAGGATGGGTGGTAATAATCCTTCTTTCCTTCGTAGTCAGTTAACTTTTTTTGCACCTTTATTTCACATTCATGTAGGAGACGTTAACTCATTAAGGCTTTCAGTACCCCTGGAGATAAGAAGGGCTGCTGTCTTCATTAAAGAGATGGGAAACTCAGATCCTCAGTGACTTAAACAGGGACACACGGCAAAGAAATAGAGCATAGATCACCAGGTGCTTGTGACAGGATTCTGATTCCCAGCCTGTGACTCCTCACATCAGACACGCTCCCCAGAGCTCTCGTGCACAGGCACATCACATTCGTTTCCCACCGCCCTTAGGGCTCCAATGGAAACCCCTCTTTATACATTCAATAACATCGACAGTCAGCGTTCTCTGAGCACTGACTGAGTGTCTATCATTTCACGCACACGCAGCTCCCACTTTAACACAGAAAATCCACAGGGCCATCGTCTCAACAGATTCCACCGAGAACACGGCCGAGGCAGGTGGCATGAATTAGCACTGCTGTGCCAATCTTGAGTATTCAAGAGATGCAAATGACTCCTTTCATTTACTTTTTGCTCGCTTGTCTGTTTCGCTCACCGGAGAGTGGGCTATTGCATCTTGCATCTGTGTTGCATCCGTGTAATATGGGACTGTGAACATCACTTGGCTTTTTCCAAGCAGAACGTATAGCTGATAACAAGCTGTTGCAGAGAAAATGAAGGTTTTTCTGAAATCGGTTCTGCATGGGAACAGCTGACCAGATTCCATTGCTGAAATGCGGCTCTTTTGCTCTTGGTTGATTCTGAGTAATAGCTTCGCTTCTGTAGAAAGGAGATTTTATTTGAAGTCCATTCAGAGATTTGGTTCAACAAAATGGACTACAGGTCTCAGAAAATCTCTTTGGAACCTTCCAATAATAGACTTTCTCATCTCCCATTGCTGTAACACTTCATCCTTCACAGCAGAGCATAGAGATAGTGCAGTCGTTAGCTGTGTCCTGTGGTTGCCATTATGACCTCCTTTTTCCACTTGGGATACAAATAGAATAAAATCTTTTATTTTTTTAATCAATTGCTCAAGTTCTCACTTTCCCCCCTCAGCAGGAAGTCCAATATCATCTTGAAAACTTCCTTTTCTCAATCCAGGAACTTACTTGGTCTGTGAGGCATCATTGGTCTTGTTTGTAAATATCAGGGAAAGAAAGAACGGGAGCCATTGTCATCTGCATGATGTCACTTTTGAAAACTGGTCCCATGTAGATCTGTGCACACAATAGTTGTATCCTTGGCAGGCCAGGTACCTTCTCAGGCCGCAGCTGGGCCATCTGTTTAACTCACAAAATGCAGTAGGCGTGATATCAAAATATTTCAATATTGGTATCGCATGGGCATTAAATAATCAGCCAAACACAACTGATAGAGCTGTAGAGAATACCAGCTGATTGTTAGTCTTGGGTAACAGACCTTGTTAGTTCCTACCCCCATGGTCAGCCCTTTACTCCCAAAGCCCCTCATCTGTGCTGCAGTGTCTGAAAATAGAGGAGCTTCCAGGCCAAACCACGTGCAGGACCAGAACCAGCCCACCTCCAGAGCTCTGGGAGAGCGGATTGCCGTTCCTGACATTCTTTTTCAAGGAATTTTATTTCAGGGATATTTTTACTTTTATCAACTTTACAGGGAGTATTTATAATCTAGGGAGCAGAGTTGGGTTCCTTGACTTCCAGAGGGCCCCTAGGGTTGCCAAAGCAAAATACCACAAATTTGGGTGGCTGAAAACAACCGACATGTTTTCTCACACAGTTCTGGAGGCCAGAAGTTCAAAATCAAGGTGTTGGCAGAGCCATGCTGCCCCTGAAATCTGCACAGAATTCTTCCTTGCCCCTCCCTAGCTCCTGGTGGTTTGCCAGCACTTAAATCCTTAGAATTCCTTGGCTTGAAGTGCTTCGGTCTCCACCTCCATCATCTCATGGTGTTCTCCCCTGGTATGTCTGCGTCTCTGCGTCTCCCCTCCACTTCCTACAAAGATACCAGTTGTATTGGATTAAGGGCCTGCCCTACTCCAGGATGACCTCATTTTAACTAATTACATCTGCAATGACCCTATTTCCAAATAAGGTCACATTCTGAGGTACTGGATGTTAGGATTTCAATGTATCTTTTGGGAGGACACAATTCAACTCATAATAATGCCTGTATTTAAAAAAAAAAGTATACTTCCCCTTTCCCAAAGTTCTTTACAGCTGGAAGAAATGCAAAACACTACATTATGTAACCTTAACCTAGGATAGTAGGTCCTTACTGGCCTGCATTTTTGTAAGCCATAGAACCACCAGGAAACTCCTTATGTTCTCCAAGGAGATTTTCTGTTATCACCTGTACAACGACTGTCTCTTGGGAGAAAACAAATAAGCAAGTAAACTTTACCCTACCATATATCCTATTAGACTTGGTTGATCAAAGAAATGAGTTACATAAAGGCAAGGATATTATCAAATGGGAGCTTTTTTTCTGCTCTTCTGTCCTAATAGAACCTAGGAAAATTAAATGAAGTGGCTGCCCAGGTCACTCGAGTGATAAGTGACAGAAGTGTGATTAAGAATCTTTGCATCTTCGGCTCCTGCCCCAAGGAGGAGACGGACGAATGTGAGTGGGCGCTGGTTCCTGAGCTCAAGGCCAAGGAGCCCTTCGCTCACCTGCCCAGGAGTACCTTTGTGTTGCATGCGTTTCAGTGCAAGCACTCCGATGAGGACACACTCGCTGTGGCACTGCCATACTTTCAGGAGCACTTCGATAAGGACAGCTTCCCCAAAGAGCTCACCCAGACCTTCACGAGTGGCAACCCCATCGCTGGAATGCTGCGGAGATTGGACAAGCTGCAGAAGAATGCTTTTGCCAGCGTCCTCCTCTTTGGAACCAACAACAGCAGCTCCATGTCTGGACTCTGGCTCTTCCGAGGCCAGGAACTTGTCTTCCTGCCGAGTCCAGGTTGGCAGGTGGACTACAGTTCATATACGTGGCGAAAACTGCATCCTGGCAGCAGGGGAGACCCAGACGCCGGGGACTTTTGCTGGGAGGGGGCCTTTCAGCACGTGGGCAAAGCCTTCAACCGGGGCAAGATCTTTAAGTGAACATCTTTTGCCATCGCCTAGCTGCCTACACCTGTCCTTCGGGGAGACGGGGTCATTAAAGGAAACTGAACATTGGAAAAAAAAATCTTCACATCTTTGTAGCTCTGACCACAGACCAATCTGAATTCCATCCATCTTTCAAGACCCAGCTGAAGCCCCTCGACCTGGAAGACAACGTTTTTTGCCTCTCATCGATGGGCCATCAATCTAGGAAAGTGCGGTTAGAATGAGGTCATAAAGGCTTGAACAGGCTTACTCAGCAGGCAGCGAAGACTTTTTAGAAAGAAGAATGACACTGAGGATCAGACCGTGGGAAGACTGATCTGCAAGGCATGATCACGCGTGATAGAGGAGAACCAGGGACCCGTTCGAAAACCAGCAGGGAAGTTCAGGGAAGAGGAAACACAGAACGAGACAAGGACAGTGGCGGAGGTCAGGGATGGTTCCAAGGTCTGCACCATTTGGAAGGTAAGGCCTCTTGAAAGAAAGGGTACAAACAAGGGCTGATGTCGGGGCGGGGGAGGGGGGATGGTGGGCTCAACACCAGCTGCAGAGCGTGGTGTCCTGGTCAGGCGTTCCAAAGAAGAGTGCTCGCCAAAAGTCTGTGCCATTTTAATCGTATGAAAATAAATCCTCAGGAGGGTCTCCGGAATGGTCAACTTCTTGGTAAAGGTTTAAACTTGATTGTAATGAGAATATTTAAAGTCAGAGTTAAAACCCATCTTAATATCTCATCATGAATTGTATCTAATGCATTTTTTAAATTTTTTACAATTGATTTGAGAGAGGGAAACATCGATTTGTTGTTCCACTTGTTCATGCATTCATTGGTTGACTTCCGTATGTGCCCTGACCGGGTTTCAAACCTGCAAACTTGGTGTATCAGGATGATGCTCCAACCAACTGAGCCACCTGGCCAGGGCTAATATATTTTATGTTTAAAACTGTTTTCTAAAATTTCAGTTTATAGCATGACTGTGTTGTGATTGTGCTTGTGTAAAAGAACTTTAAATATTTGTAAGGGACCATGGGTAATTAATGTGTATTAGATTTTTACTCTGTCACCATCAATAAAACATAAAATGGAAGAAGTAAAAAGAAAAGAGTTTGCCTTTTAAATAAGAGAAGAGAGACTTTAAGTTTGGCCTTTCTTGAGAATGCAAACGCATGTCCCATCGGCACAGGCACCTGGTTGGTGTGCTGGGATCTCGTAGTAGCATGTCACCCAGTGCCCCGTGCCATGCCCTGTTGTAGGAGCTGGGAATATAAAATAAGTGGTGCCATCCTAGACCTCACTTGTGTGGCACAAGGGCCACGACAGAGATAACCAGAGGGAGCTACGGAGATGGCCAGGCGGTGGTGGGAAGAGGGTGTCAGGAGACACTTCCAGGGAGGCGGTCCTGATCTGCATTACAAAGGAGGACTCACAGCTGTGTTGGAGGGCAAGGCCCCCACGCTAAGGTTGCAGTGAGAGCAAAAGCAGAGGGGAGAAGGCTGGGGTACCTGGGAAACTGCCCACGGACCGGTAGGGTTCGGCACAGGTGCTGGTGAGGGGGTGGAAAGGCCCGAGATGAAGACTGTGGACCATGATGAGGACAAAATACCGCTCCGGCTGGAGTGAGGAAGTGGGAGGCTAGGAGGGAAGAGAGCGGATTCAAATTAGGATTTCAGTCTGAGAAAACATGACGTTTTTATGCTTGTAGGAACCATCAAAGACCATCCCACGCCAGGCTCCTCGATTTACAGATGAGGAAAGAAAGCCCAGAAAGGCGAGATGGCTTGCTCAAGGCCGTACAGATAAGCCTGGACTCAGGCTCTGAGGTCGCATTCCCAGCTCCCGGATCGTCATCGAGGAAAACTAAGACACTGAAAGGTAAAGTGACTTTCTCAAGTCACCAAGTCCATTAGCAGCAATGTCAGGGCTTTGGATTCTCAGGCCCATGCTCCTTCCTCCACCCCGTGATCCTCTGCTACAGATTCAAGGTGTCCCTCCCAATTCATATGTTGAAGCCTAATTCCCAACGTGATGGTATCTGGAGGTGGGACACTCGGGAGGTGATTAGGTCATGAATGGATTGGCACCCTTAAAAAAGGGACTCCAGAGAGCTCACTTACCCCTTCCGCCAAGTTAAGGCTCAGTGAGAAGACAGTTGTCTATGGCTCTCAGAAGATCCCTTGATCTTAGACATCTTCGCCTCTAGAATTGTGAGGAATACATTTCTGTTGTTTGTAAGCCATCTGTCTAGTCCATGGTATTGTGTTCTAGCAGCCCAGACAGGCTAACACAACCACAGAAGTGAAGCAGCTCAGAGAAACCGCGAGAACCATGCCACTGTCATGTCTGAGATGTGACTGCCAGGAGGCCAAGATAAAGGTGCTGAGAAATGCAGACTCTGATGAACTCTGAGCCCAGTGTGTGGGGAACATGACACACAGGGATGTTAGCAATCCTCCAGCATAACAGAGAAGAGGACCAGCCACCAGGATCTGGGGGCGCCCAGGGAAATGAGAAAGGGGCCCAGAGGTAGAGGAGAACGGACCCTGGGAGAGCGTTGTCAGTGTGGAGCACGTAGAAGGAGAGCCTGGAAGGCGTGGTCTAGGTCCCCTAAGGTCCCCTGGGCTCCTAGGCAGTTTCAGCAAAGTGATCATGCAGAGAAGGTAGAAAGCTCAGGGAGGGGTAAAGCAGAATTCCTCAGCACACAGAGTATGAGATAGAAGTTCCACCCAGGGTAGCATGAGGGAAGGCGCTGTCGATCCAAAAAGGAAAAGAATATGGGTGGAGGTGGCAGGGGACAGGGGTTTGAGGGGAGGGTGGTGATTTTTTGGAATGCAGAGTAGCGGGAGGCAAATTCGGGGGACCATGGATACCTGTGCTTATGATCAATGTGATGTGATCGAGCACTTAACGTCTGGGCACTGGGCTAAGTGCCTGAGATGCTTGTCCGTTTGCCCCCATCAGAGCCCCTCAGGGCACCTACAGCTACTCCCATTTTGCAGTCGAGGTTAAGTGACTTACCCAGTGTCACGTAGCTCATGGGTGGTAAGGCCAGGACTTGAACTCGGGCCAGCTCCTGTATCCAAGTTTGTAG
This sequence comes from Micronycteris hirsuta, assembly GCA_004026765.1. NCBI lineage: Eukaryota > Metazoa > Chordata > Mammalia > Chiroptera > Phyllostomidae > Micronycteris > Micronycteris hirsuta. The sequence goes on along the minus strand of PVJI01007332.1, from coordinate 1,426 downwards.
CTATTACACATACCATGCTTTCCTACAAAAGGGGTCAGCGCAAAAACTCAGGGGACGACAACTTCCAGCCCCAGCGTTATGCGAGGATGCTAAGTTTCTGCAAAACTCATTCTCTTAGGTCTTGAAAAAGGTAACGTGGGTTCACATCCCATCTCTGCCATTAGTAACTTAGTGAATTAGGATAAATTACTTAACCTTACTGAACTGACCTTTGCTTATTACAGAGATGCTGTAATGAAAATAATAATCAAGATACGCATGTTTGCAGAGGGTCCGGAGTGTTCCTATTGAAACATGCATCACATCCTGTCATTGCTCTGATCAAAACCGTCCAGTAGCTTCTCGACTCAGAATAAAACCTGGTCATCACCATGACCTGCAAGACCTCGGTGTGCCCGGTCTTTGACCTCACCTGCTGTTCCTAGCTCTCCTTCCCTCACCTGCTCCTGTCACAGTCATGTCTCTTGATGTTCCTTGGGTACATTGGGCACACTCTTTGCCTGGGGAATCTCCCCACTGACCCTGTTCAAATATCTTCATTCATGTCCTCCCTCCCCATCTTCATCAGTCAAATGTCTCAGTGAAGTCTTCACTCTCTCCCTTATGTAAAAGGGTGCTTTCTATTCCCCTTCTCCACTGCTCCGGTTATCTATTGCTGTGTAACAAATCTCCCCCCCCCCCCGACTTAGTGGGGTAAAATATCATCAAACATTTTTATTTCTCCTGCTCTCTGAGGGCCACAGATTCTGGAAGGGCTCAGCTGGGGGCGGGGTGCTCCGGCTTCTCCATCTCTCTTGTGGTTGCAGTCAGAGGGTGCCTGTAACCAGAACCATGCAGGGACTGGCTGCATCTCTCTTTCTTTACATACAGAAGTCTCGGGGCCCTCCATGTGGCCTCTCCATGTGGTCTGAACTTTGTCGCTCTTGGTGACCTCAGGGCAGTGGGCTGCTTCTACAGTGGCTGAGGCTTCATTCACAGGTGAATGAATATTCCAGCAACTAAGGTGGAACCTGCATTATTTCATATGATCTAACCTTGGAATTCATATAGCCTCACTGTTGTGTATACGCTCTTGGTTGAAATCTCCCCAAACACTGCCTAGTTTCAAGGGGAGGAAACAAATAACCCAACTCTTCATCGGAGAAGGGTCCGAGTCGCACTGCAGTGAGAGCCTGTGGGATGGGACACACTGCCGCCGCCGTGTAGGAACTACTCAGCCTGCGACAACCCCTTCGCTCTCTCCTTCCTACCTCATTTGTAATGGACTTACTCGTTTTTCTATGTTGCCTGTCTCCCTGCACTCAAATATCGGCCTGTTTTGGTCACTGCTATATTATTCAGTAAGTGCTTATTGAATGAATGAATTGTGACTATTAATCCCAACTACAGGTCTTTAGGTTAAATATTAACGTAGAACCATTTAACA